>CAUJNA010003243.1:72500-177500 GCA_963377175.1 Effrenium voratum
CAGCCTTCTCTTCGCGCTTCTGACACTCTCAAAGCGCTGCAAATACCAGCGTTTTCTTGCGTCGGACGCAAAGCGCTGGTATTTTCGGTGAGTTGCGGCAGCCTTCCCTCGGCGCCGTCCATGCGTGCTCGCAGCATTGCGCGCACGCCCGCCTAATAAGCAGAGGACCCAAGGACCTCAGGGAAGGGGACCACCCAAAGACCCCAAGATCCAAAAGGGGCAGGGAGAGGACCCAAGAACGGAAACCCTTTTCAGGAATTTTTGCAGGCACCCTGTAGGCGAGGCCGCCCCTCCAGGAGAAGCCCCGTCGGAGCCTGGCTGGCGGAGGTTGTGGCAGGGGAACGCTCAGCAGTGTATCCACGTTGCACCCACGCCTGCCACCTAATAAGCACACCTGCTCAAGCGCGCCCGCTCAGCAGTGTGTCCACGCCTGCCACCTTGTAAGCGCACCTGCTCAAGCGCTCCCGCTCAGCAGCGTATCCACGCCTGCCACCTAGTACGCGCGGCCGCTCAAGGGCTCCAGATGAGCAGTGTTCCACGCATGGCACAGCCGCTCAAGCCCGCCCAGCAGTGTATCCACGCCTGCCACCTAGTCAGCACACCCGCCCCAAGCGCACGCGCTCAGCAGTGTATCCACGCCTTCCAGCTAATAAGCACACCCGCCCAAGCGCACGCACTCAGCAGTGTATCCACGCCTGCCACCTAATAAGCACACCCGCTCAAAAAAATGCATGAAAACACAAAAACCTTTCGTGTGTTTTGAGGGAAGGGTGCTGCTTTTGTTGAAAAATCGAGGTTTCTGAAAACACATGTTTCCAGTAGTGAAAGCACTGAAAACACTGGTACTTACCATGGAAAAAGGCCCCGCGCATGCCTCGTTTAATGATGGACGCGGCGTTATCCCCTGCAGGGCCGTTGTTGTTGTTGTTGTTGTTGTTGTTGTTGTTGTTGTTGTTGTTGTTGTCGTAGTCGTAGTCGTAGTTGTAGTGGTAGTAGTTGTTGTAGTTGTAGTTGTAGTAGTAGTAGTAGTAGTTGTTGTTGTTGTTGTAGTTGTTGTAGTTGCTGTAGTTGTTGTAGTTGTTGTAGTTGTAGTTGTAGTTGTAGTAGTAGTAGTAGTAGTAGTAGTAGTAATTGTTGTAGTTGTAGTTGTAGTTGTAGTTGTTGTTGTTGTTGTTGTTGTTGTTGTTGTTGTTGTTGTTGTTGTTGTTGTTGTTGTTGTTGTTGTTGTTGTTGTTGTTGGTAACGGGCACATAACGACCCGTACGTTTTCGTGCATTTTTCACCAAAAACCGTTTTCTTCCTCAACATGACTACATCGCGACCATCGACTACACGGACTACTATGCAAGAACTCAGAAGCAAAGCATCAGTGGAGAAGCTCATTTTGGCAAGGACTACATCGAGACCATCGACTACACGGACTTCTACGCAAGAACTCAGAAGCAGAGCGGCAGTGGAGAAGCTCATTTTTGCAAGCACTACATCGAGACCATCGACTACACGGACTACTATGCAAGAACTCAGAAGCTCAGTGGAGAAGCTCAGAAGCCTAGGGAGAAGCTCAGAAGCTCACCCGCAAAGCATCAGTGGAAGAGCAATCATCAGAAGCAAAGCAATATGTATAAATATATGGGTATTTACATAAATATATATACACGGCATAAGTCTCTTTATATGTACACACGCCTACCCGTTCAAGTGCGCGGGTGCACTTGAGCGGGTGTGCTTACCATTTGGCAGGCATGGATAGAGAGCTGAGCGTGTGCACTTGAACGGGTGTGCTTACCATTTGGCAGGCATGGATACAGTGCTGAGCGGGTGCGCTTGAGCGGGTGTGCTTTCCATTTGGCAGGCATGGATACAGTGCTGAGCGGGTGCACTTGAACGGGTGTGCTTACCATTTGGCAGGCATGGATACAGTGCTGAGCAGATGCACTTGAACGGGTGTGCTTACCATTTGGCAGGCATGGATACAGTGCTGAGCGGGTGCACTTGAGATACAGCGCTGAGCGGGCGCACTTGAACGGGCGTGCTTACCATTTGGCAGGCATGGATACAGTGCTGAGCGGGTGCGCTTGAGCGGGTGTGCTTTCCATTTGGCAGGCATGGATACAGTGCTGAGCGGGTGCACGTGAACGGGTGTGCTTACCATTTGGCAGGCATGGATGCAGTGCTGAGCGGGTGCGCTTGAGATACAGCGCTGAGCGGGCGCACTTGAACGGGCGTGCTTACCATTTGGCAGGCATGGATACAGTGCTGAGCGGGTCAGCACTGTATCCATGCCTGCCAAATGGTAAGCACACCCGCTCAAGTGCAGGCAGATCTTTGGCGGGCACTTGGACAAGGTTGCGCAGACTTTAGGATGTGACACGAGAAGCAATGCATGCTAAACAAAGCGCTGCTGTTTTTTCAGCGAAGTGCACGAAAACGCGCGGGTCGTTACGCGCCCGTTACCTTGTTGTTGTTGTTGTTGTTGTTGTTGTTGTTGTTGTTGTTGTTGTTGTTGTTGTTGTTGTTGTTGTTGTTGTTGTTGTTGTTGTTGTTGTTGTTGTTGTTGTTGTTGGTGTTGTTGTTGTTGTTGTTGTTGTTGTTGTTGTTGTTGTTGTTGTTGTTGTTGTTGTTGTTGTTGTTGTTGTTGTTGTTGTTCGTTGTTGTCGTTGTTGTCGTTGTTGTTGTTGTTGTTGTTGTTGTTGTTGTTGTTGTTGTTGTTGTTGTTGTTGTTGTTGTTGTTGTTGTTGTTGTTGTTGTTGTTGTTGTTGTTGTTGTTCTTTTGTTGTTGTTGTTGTTGTTGTTGTTGTTGTTGTTGTTGTTGTTGTTGTTGTTGTTGTTGTTGTTGTTGTTGTTGTTGTTGTTGTTGTTGTTGTTGTTGTTGTTGTTGTTGTTGTTGTTGTTGGTGGTGTCGTTGTCGTAATCATAGTCGTAGTCGTAGTTGTAGTTGTAGTGGTAGTAGTTGTTGTAGTTGTTTTAGTTGTAGTTGTAGTAGTAGTAGTAGTTGTTGTTGTTGTAGTAGTAGTAGTAGTTGTTGTGGTTGTTGTTGGTGGTGGTGGTGGCGGTGGCGGGTGGTGGTAGTGGTGGTAGTGGTGGCGGCGGCGGCGGCGGTGGGCGGTTGTGGGTGGTGGTGGTGGTGGGTGGCGGTGGCGGTGAAGGCGCTGTTGCTGTTCGTGTCGGTGTTGGTGTGTGTGTGTGTGTGTGCACGCGAGCGCGGTCGTGGTTGCATTGGTGTTGGTGGCGGTGCTTGTGTTCGCGCTTGCGTTTGTGTCTGTGTCCACTCTGCTTGTTGTTCTAGAACACTTCATGGATGTGCTACTATGCCTCGGGGCCAACATGCACTCAAGCTGTCTAAGCTGTCTGCCTTTTGCACACTCTGCTGCCATCTGGTCCTCACCCAGAATGCCTCTATGGAACAGGCCGTCACTGCCAGCTTGCGCAGTTGAACGATGATGCAAGGGGGAAGCTCTTGCGCTGCTTGTGCGTCAGACGAGCCAAAACAGCAACCATCGGCTGCGACGGCGCGGGACAAACTTGGCCAGCTCATGAAGCTGCCCAAACCTCGTGGCTTTGTCATTCAACATTGTCCATGCAGAACAGTGTTGGATGGGCCTCGCAACTGGATTGTTCCAGCGCATTGCGGCCGGCAGAATGCAAAGCCTTTCCCGTCCACCCGGCTGATTCAGAAGACGTCCTAGCGTGCAGCGCTGGTTTACTGGACGTGTGTCCACGTGGTCCAGCATTCGTCTTCAACCAGCATCAGTCACAAGTCAGATCACTGAAACAGCAGCTGCACACCCATCGTGCGGCTGGTCAGGGAGATTCCTGATCGAAATTATCCCGTTCATCAAGAGGGGACAGTCAAGTTTGAGCACTTTGCGCCCTTTGCCAGGAAATGCCAGCCTGGCACTTGACACGTGTAAATTGCATCAGTCTGGCAGGTTGTCGCACAAAAGCATGTTTTGTCCAACAAATACGTTCACTAAGGTTCTGTAGCAATCACATCGACTGCGCTTGGGCAAGCCTCACAGCCTTTGTCAGCTTGCCTCGCCGCCTGCAGCAAACTGTGTGCAGCGACACACCCATGCTCCAAAGCGCACGGGCTCAACTGCTCTTTAGCTTCTGCCAAGCGCGGGAGGCGCCACGCGCTTCAATGAACTTCAATCGTGTGATACCCAACAAGTACGGCCGACGGCCGCCAGCACGCCTAGATAACTTGGCCTCAGGCGGCTTCATGATTCTGCCGAACCTCCACGCTATCTTCTGCCTGCCAAAGCCAGAAGCCCTCACAAGACGGCCTCGACACAGGCGCAGCGCGCAGCGCTGATTTACTGGCCCTGTGTCCACTTGGTCCAGCAGACCGGCCCGAGCTTTGCTGATGTGAGCTGCGGCCGTCCCTTACGGCTGAAAACAAAGCTAGGGATCGCCCGACATGCAACTTGGAAAACTTGGCCTTGTGCTGCTACACGACTGCACCGGCCAGCTGGCTGCTCAGTTGGACGACGATGCACACTTCGTCTTCAACCACCATCAGTCACAAATCAGCTCACTGCAGCAGCAGCTGCGCACCCATCGTGCGGCTGGTCAGGCAGATTCCTGGAAATTATCACGTTCATCAAGAGGGCTGGGACAGTCAAGTTTGAGCACTTTGCGCCCTTTGCCAGGAAATTCCAGCCTGGCACTTGATACGTGTAAATTGCATCAGTCTGGTAGGCTGTCGCACGAAAGCATGTTGCCAAACAAATCTTGGCTTAAATAACGTTCACTGAGATTCTGTAGCAATCACATCGACTGAGCTTGGGCAGCAACAGCCGTCGCAAGCCTCACAGCCTTTGTCAGCTTGCCTCGCCGCCTGCAGCAAACTGTGTGCAGCGACACACCCATGCTCCAAAGCGCACGGGCTCAACTGCTCTTTAGCTTCTGCCAAGCGCCACCTTCTGAGCAACAGCGGCAGGAACAATACCGTACCCTTGAAACGTTTGACACCCCACCTCCACCACGCCTAGATGGCAACTTAGCCTGCGGCTTCATGATTCTGCTGAACCTCCACGCTATCTTCTGCTTGCCAAAGCCAGAAGCCCTCACAAGACGGCCTCGACACAGGCGCAGCGCACAGCGCTGGTTTACTGGCCCTTTGTCCACTTGGTCCAGCAGAACGGCCCGAGCTTTGCTGATGTGAGCTGTGGCCGTCCCTTACGGCTGAAAACAAAGCTAGGGATCGCCCGACATGCAACTTGGAAAACTTGGCCTTGTGCTGCTACACGACTGCACCGGCCAGCTGGCTGCTCAGTTGGACGACGATGCACACTTCGTCTTCAACCACCATCAGTCGCAAATCAGCTCACTGCAACAGCAGCTGCGCACCCATCGTGCGGCTGGTCAGGCAAATTCCTGATCGAAATTATCACGTTCATCAAGAGGGCTGGGACAGTCAAGTTTGAGCACTTTGCGCCCTTTTCCAGGAAATGCCAGCCTGGCACTTGCTACGTGCGAATTGCATCAGTCTGGCAGGTTGTCGCAATAACGTTCACTGAGACTGTGTGGCAAGCACATCGACTGCGCTTGGGCAGCAACAGCCGTCGCAAGCCTCACAGCCTTTGTCAGCTTGCCTCGCCGCCTGCAGCAAACTGTGTGCAGCGACACACCCATGCTCCAAAGCGCACGGGCTCAACTGCTCTTTAGCTTCTGCCAAGCGCGGGAGGCGCCACGCGCTTCAATGAACTTCAATCGTGTGATACCCAACAAGTACGGCCGACGGCCGCCAGCACGTCTAGATAACTTGGCCTCAGGCGGCTTCATGATTCTGCCGAACCTCCACGCTATCTTCTGCCTGCCAAAGCCAGAAGCCCTCACAAGACGGCCTCGACACAGGCGCAGCGCGCAGCGCTGATTTACTGGCCCTGTGTCCATTTGGTCCAGCAGAGCGGCCCGAGTTTTGCTGATGTGAGCTGCGGCCGTCCCTTACGGCTGAAAACAAAGCTAGGGATCGCCCGACATGCAACTTGGAAGACTTGGCCTTGTGCTGCTACACGACTGCACCGGCCAGCTGGCTGCTCAGTTGGACGACGATGCACACTTCGTCTTCAACCACCATCAGTCACAAATCAGCTCACTGCAACAGCAGCTGCGCACCCATCGTGCGGCTGGTCAGGCAAATTCCTGATCGAAATTATCACGTTCATCAAGAGGGCTGGGACAGTCAAGTTTGAGCACTTTGCGCCCTTTGCCAGGAAATGCCAGCCTGGCACTTGATACGTGCGAATTGCATCAGTCTGGCAGGTTGTCGCACGAAGGCATGTTGCCAAACAAATCTTGGCTTAAAAAACGTTCACTGAGATTCTGTAGCAATCACATCGACTGCGCTTGGGAAGCAACAGCCGTCACAAGTCTCACAGCCTGTGTCAGCTTGCGTCGCCGTCTGCAGCAAACTGTGTGCAGCGACACACCCATGCTCCAAAGCACACGGGCTCAACTGCTCTTTAGCTTCTGCCAAGCGCCACCTTCTGAGCAACAGCGGCAGGAACAATACCGTACCCTTGAAACGCTTGACACCCCACAAGTACGGCCTCCACCACGCCTAGATGGCAGCTTGGCCTGCGGCTTCATGATTCTGCTGAACCTCCACGCTATCTTCTGCCTGCCAAAGCCAGAAGCCCTCACAAGACGGCCTCGACACAGGCATGGCGCGCAGCAATTGGTGACTTTATCATCTTTCTCGTGGCATCGGCCAGGTAAGTCAGCGTACTGTTCGCCCTTTGCAACGGAATGCCACCTTGCTAGCGGATACGCACAACACGAATCAAATTGCTACATTGTCGCACGCAAACTCGGTGTTTCTCGGGTACACTCGGCAGCAAACGCTCATTGAGGTTCTGCAGCAGTCACATTGCCTGCGCCTGGGCAACAGCAGCCATCGCAATCCTCAGCTTGCCTTGTTGCCTGCAGAAAACTCGTTGCAGCAACATTCGCACGCTCCAAAGCGCGCAGGCTCAACTACTTTTGAGCTCCTGCCAACCATGCTTCTGAGGAGTCTGAGTCACCGCGGTAGGAACAACGCCTCTCAAGCATTTGATGTTCGGCAGAATCACAGCTTCACGCTTGTCTGAGTTGCCTTCTGCCTGCAAATTCAAGGATTTAAACAAAACAAAATGATTTCAAGGGTTGCCTTGGCTGACTTGCCGCTTTCCATTCCGCCCAAACTTCCACATCCCCACCCCCTCAATGGCCGAACATGAGGTCTTGCGAAAATGGAATGGAGCACAAGGGGGAGAAAAGTGCACCTTTCAAAGGGGTGGGGATAGAAAACTGCAACTGGCTTCGGATCTGGGTCGGCCGAACTAGCCTGCTGTTTCGCACCGCTGACGAAGGCAAGGTGTTTTTAGGCTTCCTGACAGCTATGTGAGCTCCACTCAGCTTGAAGCGGAGGCAGATGGATTGGCCGAGACTCAGGGAGTGGTGGAGCCTCTTGCGGAATCTGCGCGGCGAATCACGCAGCCGTTTGCTGCGACGAGCGCAATGGAAGTGGGCTGGTCACCAATCACACTTGACATTCAAGGCTGTCGTGCCGAGCCGGGAGGCCAAGATTCTGGCCACAACAGCGACATCTCGAATTACGGCGAGCCGTGCACGTGATCTGCTGCGGGAAAGGGCACATTTCTTCAAACCACTTCCGAAGACATAAACGGAATCCCTCTCATGGAGCACCACAGAACTGCCACACGCTGGGAGCCACAACATCTGGCCCCTGACTTCGGTGGCTCAATGGGTGCCACCTTGACACGGTATCAGGATGCCTCTTTCGTCGCGACACATTGTGGTCGGGGAAACGAATCCAGAGACATGGAAGATCTGGAGCACTTGGCAGAAGCAACACTGCCTGATCTCGAGGTTCGTGCCGTTGGCTGTTGTTGCTCAACAAGAGCGCGTTTGTTGCACCAGTTCCGCATCTGCGAAGCAAGCGCTTGGGCTATATCCCACAAGTGGGAATTAGGCAAGTCCCAATGATCCGTGTCTGCTTGAAACTGCGACATTGCCTGTGTGGATGCCGCACCGTCTGCCAAAATCTGGGCTGGCGATATTCGCAGCCGAAGCAAGCCACGCGGAACTGCGGGGGCCTCACAATTCAGATTTGTGATGGCCAAGCGGAGTGACTGAAGAGCCCCTGCTTGCATGAGGCACGGATTCACAGTTGGCTTCCAAGCAGTCGCCGGGCAACACAGCAGCTATCTACGCAGCAAGGCCACGAACACAAAGGCCACACCTTGACAGCTCTTCGGCCAACTTGATGGCCACAGAGCTTCCGAAGCTAGAGCCACAAAGCACAAGATGCACCAGATGGCCGGAATCTAACGTAGCACAGCGTCAAGCAAGGCGTGCGACATTCCGCAGTGCAGAAAAGCTTCCAAAGGGAAAATCCAACAAGCAGGGCCAAGGTGCTGCTGCAAGAAGGCGTGACAGCGGGACATTGAGCTTTGCAGCAGGCGAGCGGCACCTGCTAGCATGATCAAGACATCTGGGGCTTTTCAGCCACAACTTTGCAGTCAGCTTGGCCACCGCGCCCAAGCGTCGCAAGTTTGTCAGGGAACTTCATCATGTCGTGGGCACTTGCAGTTGGTGTGGGTTGCCAAGCTCGTGCTCTACACACGTGCGCGCGTTAAACACCGGCATGCGCATCACAAGTAGAACGCACGAACCGCAACCTACAGTCTGGGTGAACTCGAGCAACGGAACAGGTCGCAGGCAGCACCCTCAGCCAGCGCTGCTTAACCGGACGTTGCGTGCGGATTTGATCAGGTCTTGGAAGCTTGGAGACTCCTTCCTGGCCACCCCCGCTGCCAACCCCGCTGCCAGCCCCTCAAAACCTCAAAAGCTGAAACTTCCACAAACCTAAACCGGGCCTGCATTGAGCCGGGCGAACATGGCACAGCAGTGTCTTTTGCAACGCTGCGGCGTGCTTGCGGCGAAGCAAGACTTGCAGGCATCTAGCTTAAGGCTGCTAGCTTATACTGTTGCAGGCTGACGCATTTGTCTTGGCATCTGAGGGCACCTGTAACAGTCGCGCGTGGCGGGGCCATCAGGCAAAAACAAGAGATGACCCAAGGAACAAAAGAACTGCTGTCCATGGAGAAAGCTACACACCACTAGCTACTCAAGATATGTCTGCAAGGACGGCAAACCACAACTAACCTCTGAAAAAGCGGAATGGCACCTGAAATTGCAGTGTGAATCGTGCAAGACACGCTCACAAGGGCAGGGTCTCAACACTACTCTCAAGATGCCCAGTCATGTGATTTTGCTAGCAGGCTGCGCACCTGCATTTGCAAATCTCACGCATGACCTCCTTGTGCTAATTATGCTTCAGGGCCCTTGACTCCAACTCTATACTTCATTTTGCAGAATCCAACACTGAAAAAGCCGCGGGCAGGTCATGTGACATGGTTTACTATGCAAACACCTGCAAGTAAACAAGCTTGAGTCGCGAAATTAGTCTGCGGACACCCACAGATTTGCAAGCAGCATCGCCTCAGCTTTTGTTTGGTTAAGCTGCCAGCAAAGACCGTCGTAAGCTGCGACCCCAACTTGCAAAGCTACCTTTCACCTGCTTGGAATTAGTCTCTTGCCCCAGTGCAAAGGACTTGCCCAGCGCACGTCAGGGTCATGTGGCGTCAATGCATCAGAAACCTGCGAGACTGGGTCATGCAGTCTGGACAACCATGGCGCGGGAAATTACAGTCGAACTTCAGAATCTTCTTGCAAGCCATCCGAAGCAAACCCAAGGCAGTCGAACAGCTTTACGATCTCAAAGTCCTCGCACGCAGCTTTGGCCTTGTTGCTGTTCTGCACGCCTTGGGCATCTGACTACCCTCTGGCTGTGCCAAACACGGCTAGAGCGCCTTTCAAATTTAAAGGCAAGACCTTTACGCAGCCAGCCAGGTGGCTTCAGGAAGACTTCCGCGAAAGTACAAGCAGCATGCCTGGCATGGAGTCAGCCACTAACTCATGGAGTGGCGAATTGGGTCTGTCATGACTGGCCAAGCTGCGCAGCCCCTCGCAAACAGGGCATTTCTGCCATCCCGGCAACACTGCAACACCATCAACGTGAGATCAGCCGGTGGAGCCAGTGGAAACAGTCGCAAGGCCTGACCGAAGTTGCTGGAGCTTCCTAGTTTCTGAAACTGCATTGCCACTTGCAGCATGCTTGAGTCACCAGCACAACAATACTCGCAAGCGCACAGGATCAACACTTCTTCTGTGTGCTCGCGGAATGATGCCCGCGATAGCTGCAGGGCTTCAGCATCAGCGTGTGACACGGTCTGTTACAGTGCAAAAACAAGCAATGACATAGCTTTGTCTTGATGAGTGAGGGGTTCAGTTGAGTCCAATGAAGCTGTTGCAGCAGAATTCGACCCAAGCCTCTCAAACAAGGTCAGCCTGCTGCGCTGCTTCCAGTAAACTTGAGTCTGCGCCACGACATGCAGGTTGAAACGGCTGAAAGGGCTGGAGGGTACAAAAAGTCAATCTATTCGTGCCTTCTTTGGTAGGGGAGCTGGCTCGCTGTAGCCACTTTTGACCTTCCGTGCAAAGCCACTGTCAAATAGCTCAGCATGCGTGCTGTTGCAATTGCGCGCTTGCGCCCGTCTAGCTCGGCACAATGCCAACAAAGAAAGCCGCACCGTGACACGGCTAGTGCCTGCTGAAAAGCAGCAATTGCCTTCATAGACCTTTGGTGGATGCCAAAAACCTGACTTTGGGGAGCGTGGCTCCAGGCAAGCACAGTCAATGTTGCTGCCAGAAGGTCGTCGGGCCATGTCTGCCCCAAGGGGTACCGCCCCATGCAAGCAGGGCAACGCTGCAACACTGTGGCAGTATAAAATCAACCCATTGAGCCAGCGCGAGTGGTTGCAATGCCTGACAGAAAGCCGCCCCAAGCCTCTTGGGTTAGACTGCGAAGCTGCATTCAGCAAGTTGAGTCGCCAGCACCCAAATGGACCAAAGCGCACTGGCTCAGAGTCTGCTTCTTTCTCAATATATGTTGCGCTATACAAATCCATTGATGCTGTGAAAGCATCCGCCGGACAGCTTGGCTCTCAACCGATCACTGGATCTCATGCTCAGCAGCCATTGCACTGGAGCTTAACCTCCGCACCTCACCAGTGACCAGCTGAGGAAACTGAAGTACAGCAGTATGCGGACTGCCGCTTCTAAATCTCGCATGCAACATATAAAAAATAGTTCTGCTGTCGCTCAGAAATGACGCTTCGCGCTGTGGGAAAGTGGCGTGCAATACTGTCATTGACACAACTTCTTTCAAGGCCCTTCTAATTGGCGGCATATGTAGGGAAGCAGCACTGGAAACTCATTCTCTCTGGCAATGCTTTGCCTTTGCTTGAAGGCGCTTTGGCGTCATTCAATTTAACAAGATATGGTTGTGTTTCGTGGTGTGCTTCAACTGACACAACAGTTAGCCACAAACAGATCCCGATAGGACCTCTATATGTGATGAGACGCTGAGAAAAAAGAACATCATTGCAGCAGGAATGCTCTGGGAGCGAGAGAGCGCAAGCATTGTTGTTGGCATGGAGTCTTTGTCTGCAACTCACAGAGCGGGCTATCGGTGTCTCTTGCGCCTGTCCCAAAGTTCCACAGCCCCGCGAGCAGGGCATTCCTGCCGACGACACAACACGCAACACCATCAACATAAGATCAGTCCCTTGAACCAATGGAAACAATTGCAGGGCCTGAGCGAAAACAGCCTGTCTCCCAGTCCTTCTCAAACCGCGTTGCCGCCTTCAACAAGTTGAGTCAGCTGCGAAACAATACCCGCAAGAACATGGGTTCAAACTGTCTTTTGACTGCGAACAATCAAGCCGTCAAGGCCTTAAGGAACGTCAGGTGTCAAGGCATCAAGACATCAAGGCGGCAGTCGTACCACATCTGCTACTAACGTGAAGGATTGCGGTGCAGCGTGGCTTGCGTATCGCGCAAATTCAGCTCCTGACTCAAAGCTTTTCAGCTCGATACATTTTGCTTTCTATGGCTCCGACAAGCGCTAATAAAGTTAATGAAGCCAGACCGCCATGGGGCCAGCTCTCACTGAAAGTCTGCATCTGCAGAAGTCATCGAGTCGATGCCAGCAAAGCGAATGCAAGCATTGTCGTTGGCATGGAGTCTTTGTCTGCAACTCACAGAGCGGGCTATCGGTGTCTCTTGCGCCTGTCCCAAAGTTCCACAGCCCCGCGAGCAGGCCATTCCTGCCGACGACACAACACGCAACACCATCAACATAAGATCAGTCCCTTGAACCAATGGAACCACTTGCAGGGCCTGAGCGAAAACAGCCTCTCTCCCGGTCCTTCTCAAACCGCGTTGCCGCCTTCAACAAGCTTGAGTCAGCTGCGAAACAATACCCGCAAGCACATGGGTTCAAACTGTCTTTTGAGTGCGAACAATCAAGCCGTCAAGGCCTTAAGGAACGTCAGGTGTCAAGGCATCAAGACATCAAGGCGGCAGTCGTACCACATCTGCTACTAACGTGAAGGATTGCGGTGCAGCGTGGCTTGCGTATCGCGCAAATTCAGCTCCTGACTCAAAGCTTTTCAGCTCGATACATTTTGCTTTCTATGGCTCCGACAAGCGCTAATAAAGTTAATGAAGCCAGACCGCCACTGGGCCAGCTCTCACTGAAAGTCTGCATCTGCAGAAGTCTTCGAGTCGATGCCAGCAAAGCGAGTGCAAGCATTGTCGTTGGCATGGAGTCTTTGTCGGCAACTCATAGAGCGGCTATCGGTGTCTCTCGTGCCTGCCCCAAAGTTCCACAGCCCCGCGAGCAGGGCATTCGAACCAGTGGAAACAGTTGCAAGGTCCAGCAAGAAGCGGCCCCAATCTTTCTTGGCTGAGTGTGACGCTGCGCTTAACAAGCCGAGTCGCCATCACAAGCGGGGACGCTGCACGGGCTCAACCAATGATCTGGGAAAGTGGCTTGCAATACTGTCATTGACACAACTTCTTTCAAGGCCCTTCTAATTGGCGGCATATGTAGGGAAGCAGCACTGGAAACTCATTCTCTCTGGCAATGCTTTGCCTTTGCTTGAAGGCGCTTTGGCGTCATTCAATTTAACAAGATATGGTTGTGTTTCGTGGTGTGCTTCAACTGACACAACAGTTAGCCACAAACAGATCCCGATAGGACCTCTATATGTGATGAGACGCTGAGAAAAAAGAACATCATTGCAGCAGGAATGCTCTGGGAGCGAGAGAGCGCAAGCATTGTTGTTGGCATGGAGTCTTTGTCTGCAACTCACAGAGCGGGCTACCGGTGTCTCTTGCGCCTGTCCCAAAGTTCCACAGCCCCGCGAGCAGGGCATTCCTGCCGACGACACAACACGCAACACCATCAACATAAGATCAGTCCCTTGAACCAATGGAAACAATTGCAGGGCCTGAGCGAAAACAGCCTGTCTCCCAGTCCTTCTCAAACCGCGTTGCCGCCTTCAACAAGTTGAGTCAGCTGCAAAACAATACCCGCAAGAACATGGGTTCAAACTGTCTTTTGACTGCGAACAATCAAGCCGTCAAGGCCTTAAGGAACGTCAGGTGTCAAGGCATCAAGACATCAAGGCGGCAGTCGTACCACATCTGCTACTAACGTGAAGGATTGCGGTGCAACGTGGCTTGCGTGTTGCGCAAATTCAGCTCCTGACTCAGAACTTTTCAGCTCGATACATTTTGCTTTCTATGGCTCCGACAAGCGCTAATAAAGTTAATGAAGCCAGACCGCCACGGGGCCAGCTCTCACTGAAAGTCTGCATCTGCAGAAGTCTTCGAGTCGATGCCAGCAAAGCGAGTGCAAGCATTGTCGTTGGCGTGGAGTCTTTGTCGGCAACTCACAGAGCGGCTATCGGTGTCTCTCGTGCCTGCCCCAAAGTTCCACAGCCCCGCGAGCAGGGCATTCCTGCCGACGACACAACACGCAACACCATCAACATGAGATCAACCAATGGAAACAGTTGAAAGGCCGGGCAGATTGTCGCCTGATTTTCTCAGCTTACATCAGACTCTGCGCTTGACTCGCCAGACGAGTACTGGAAAGTGCACACACTCATCAAGTCTGTTGCTTGCTCCACAAATGCTGGCGCGCTAACAAATCCAGGGCTTCTGTTCAGAGCTACAGCGATGCCTTTAAACTCCGTTAAACTCTATCTGCTAGGTAGTGCTTTGGCTTTCAATCGATCGCAATCAGCATAACCTTGTCCGCTGCAGTCGCAGTGGCAATCGATAGCCCGGCCGCCATTGAAAAGCAGCTCGTTTGACATGGCGCAGCTTGCCAGAAGTCACGCAGGAGACATGTGCTCCTTCGGTGTCTGCCTCACGCTCCAACAGCCCGCGCAAGCAAGGCATCGTTGCTGTCGACGCAATGGCGTCAATCGATTGAGCCTGAAAACATATCGCAAGTTTTCACCCAACGCCGTCAAACATTCCTGTGTCAGACCGGGATGGCCCGCTCACAGGGCTGAGTCACCAACACACCAATGGACACAAGCGCACGGGCTCATGCGGTCTGCTGCGTTCTCCATAGATGCTGCCGCACTACACAACACCTTCAACGTATTTCCACAGCTGCGACATGTCCGAAGGGACCCGCTCAGGATTCATTCAGCTACGTGCAAAGGCTTCTGCAAAATATCGGCCATACTGTCAACAGTCGGGCTTCACTGCGCTGTCTTGCGCGGCTGGTGCCGTGATCGCTAGCCCATCAGCCACTGTGAGCGTACTGGGGGCTTGCTGGCCTCTGTACCGTCTGCGCAGTGACCAGCTGAAAAACATGCTAAAGCGGAGACACATCATAACTCTCCCCTCCGGCTCCGACATGTGAAGCCCGAAACATGGCCTTGGTGCTGCCCTGTATGCCTCGTAAACAGCAGTGCCCCTCTTGTTGCACCGCGCCGAACGACTTCCGACTGATCTGCAGCCCATACCTCTCACGGTTCGAAATCTGTCTGCAAGCAGAGCCACGAGCCGATAGGGCAAAAACATGTAGTGGACAAGAAGCGACCGGCTTGTTCTGAGTGAGGACGCTTGCCAGAAGTCAAACAGGAGAAATTTGGGACTTCGGTGCCGTCGGTTCCTCCTCACGCTCCACAGCCCTGCACAAGCAAGGCATCGTTGCTGGTGTCGCAATGGCATCACAAATGCGAACAATCGCTTAAGCCCTAAACAATATCGCAACGTTTGCCCAACCCTCCTGTCAGACCGGGATGGCGCGCTCAAAGGGCTGAGTCACCAACACACCAATGGCTAGAACCGCACAGGCTCATGCGGTCTGCTGGGTTCTCCATATATGCTGTCATGATACACAACGCCATCAACACGTTTCCACAACTGCGACGTGTCCTTCGGACATCGCCTGGGAATCACTCAGATGGCTTTCAATCGCTTCTACCAACTATCGGCTTTGCTGTCAAGAATCGGGCTACATCAGGAGACGCCTTCTCTTTATGCATGGGTTGCCCTGTCGCAGCTAATGCCGTGATCGCTCGCCCATTAGCCACTGTGAGCGTACTGAAGGCTTGCCCGTTGCTGCTTCGTCTGCACAGTGAGCTGAAAAATATGCTGAAGTGGAGCCACATCAGAACTCTCCCCTCCGGCTCCGACATGTGAAGCCCGAAACACGTTCTTGGCGGTTGCCTCAAAAAAAGGAGCGCCCCTCCAATCAGCCCGATCTCCAACTGACCAGTCTATAGCTCTCACGGCACAGAGCCACTCTGTCGTAGGAGCGCTTGCGGAAAAACTGCACTTTCCCAAGGCTGGTCGATGCCAGCGAAGCCGCTTCGAGAAGCTTCTCGCAAGCGCAAGCAGCTCGTGAATGGCACAGCCCAGAAGTCACACAGAAATTTGGGACTTCGGTGCCTTTGGTGCCTGCCTCACGCTCCACAGCCCCGCACAAGCAAGGCATCGTTGCTGGTGTCGCAATGGCATCACAAATGCGAACAACCGCTTAAGCCCCAAACAATATCGCAACGTTTGCCCAAACCTCCTGTCAGACCGGGATGGCGCGCTCAAAGAGCTGAGTCACCAACACACCAATGGCTAGAACCGCACAGGCTCGCGCGGTCTGCTGCGTTCTCCATAGATGCTGCCACAATACACAACGCCATCAATGCATTTCCACAACTGCGACGTGTCCATTGGCAACACCTAGGAATAATCATGTTGGCCTACACACATGGCCTGCTGATGTCGTGATCGCTAACCCATTAGCCACTGTGAGGGTACTGAATTCCTGCTCGCTGCTGTTTCGTCTGCACGGTGAGTTGCTAAACGACATGCTGAAGTGCAGCCACATCAGAACTCTCTCCTTCGGCTCTGGCCTATAGGGAATGTTCCGGAGAAAGTCCTCCTTCGATGAGTAGTTGTTCGCAAAGGCTTGCTGGAACTGTGCACTACTTGCTTGGTAATTAGCCCTCCCCAGCTTGGCAACACTCAGGCACGCAAGCTGAGAAGACAATGCGCAGGCAATAGGCTGGTAATTTGCATATCGATGCACATTGATTCTGCAACTAGCAGTGGCCCAAAAATTGGCTGTTCCTTACAGCTGAAAAGGCTTGCAGCTGCCCGCCTTTGCAAACACTCCCCTCTGTGAGCATACATTAGTAGACGACCAGTTCTGCACAAATGGGGCGTTGGGCAATCAAGTCTAGAATCGAATGCGTGCAATCCACCCAAATTCAATTCAGCATCCAACTCGGGCACCGGGATCGGCCCTCTGAACAGGGCTCCGTCCGGCAAAGTCATTGCCCAAAGACGCTGTTCTGGTTCGCACATTCTGCTCGCCGTCACACGTCGGCGAAGCCAGCGCCCTCGGAACTTTGAACGAGTTGCGGTCAGCGGCACATGGCCACGAAGCCTATTTGCCCAGTGGCTGAGACCCGCAGGATGACCAGCATGTGCAGCTTGCAGTTTTGAACCGATCAGAGTCAGGATAACCTCCATGGCGAAGAGAAACGCAATTTCTACTGCAAGACCCTCGCATATTATGTCTCCGCTGTGTACTTTGGACCGGGGACAGGCAGAATTGCCAATGCACGCGATTGAATTTGTTTGCGCTTCCAGCTAAACAGTCAGCACTCTAACATTTCGTCGTCGCACACCGTGTTGCTGCACCAGGACCCCCAAGCGCAGCTCAGAACACACGCAAGCAGCTGAAGTGGCGATGCCGTGCCAAACTCTCTCAAGACACAGCACACACTGCTCCAGGCTTGACGCAAACCAGCTGCAGCGGCCCGCACACTGGCTGACAACTTCGCACCACAGAAGCTGCTTGGATCAAGCCATCTGCCACATTAAATGAGGCTGCCAAACGTACTTGCACTCGTTGGTCTACATGCACCTACATGACGAATGGGCTGGAAGCCCTTTCGGTTGACTGTTTGAGTGATGCAGCATGATGATTGGCCGACGAGCTGCTCCTCCACATGCATACTGGTCAGCTGGCAATCAATGCACTGCGGCGCCGCAACCCGCATTGGTCTCACAGTTAGCTTGGTAAAAGCAAGCGCAGCTCAAGTCCGCAAGGTCGCTCACTACAAAGTTGCACCTTTTGAATGGAACTTCATGAGAGGTTCCTAGACCCTGATTCTGCCGCCGTGACAGGGGCAAATTCCAATGAGTTGGGCAAAGTCATGGCCACTCGATATCGCGCGACTCGACTCCTTCCTCTGTTTCAATGGCTTCTATGGCCATAAAGCTTCCTCCAGCGTCAATGCCAAGGCGAGCAACCAAAATGCTGGCCACCAAAACCAGGTCATCAGTCACGATATGTTGCATGTCTAGCACCGGCTCCATCATGGCTTCCATGGAAGGCGCGGCACTAGCCGGACTCAGTCTGTCAAGGGTTGCCGTGTTTGTTGCTGCTGGCATTGTCGCATGGTTCATCCTGTCTCTCCTTACATGCGCAATGATTGCTCCCTGGTCCCCTGGTTGTGACAAGAGCAAGTATGTCAAGTCACAAATTGACTGGCTCTGAGGCACAAAGCAACTGGAGCAATCGCCAAAGCAGTCTTCACCCAGAAATGCAAACCGGGGTGAACATTCAATCCTCCAACACTTCAGCGCGCTCAGAGTGCCCTCCACTCCACTACGCAAAAGCCTGCCCTACAGTGTCCAGAATGGTAATTACTTGTCACAATTACCCATGCAAATCAACGCAGCCATCTTCACTCCCGCGCAACAAGATAGCCCCAACTAGCTAACTCGCAACCATCAGCATAAAAGAGCAGCCATCAAGCAAAGAAGGGCACCCAATGCAAACCGCAAAAACTTCAACAACACGACTCCACCGTTAAAGCGGTGGCGCTTCCGGACACTGCGCCGAGGTGCGATTGGGTGCGCAGGGGTGCGTGAGGGTGGCACAGGCGCTGTTTCTCGCAACGTGGGGCATGCGTTCCTTCCGCCGCTCGCTTCATGGAGGCAGCGGCTTGGGTGGAACTTGGTGAAACCGTCAGAGCTGCACGGAGGCCTCGCAGGCTATGGGAGAGGTGACGAGTAGCTGAGCCCCATATCCATTACGTGCCTCCGCTTCCGAAAGCATGGGTTGATTTGCTGGTGTTGTGACGTGAAGGGCAATGACAACTGCGAGCAAATCATTGTTACTGTTCCAAAGTTTAGCCAACTCAAACAATGCCAAACACTGTGCGATCTCTGTGTGTGGGAAATATCCGTGCTTTCAACATGTTATTCGAAGAAACCAGGTCAAACTACACGGATGCCTCATCGGGCACCCGACAACCCTGACAAAGAAAGTCACCCCACCGTATCTGTGTTCCTGGCCTGTCCGCTCAGCAAGTTGACCGCATCCTGACAAATTGGGTGATCAAGGGTGGGAGCATTGCAGGGCTACCTCGGTTTCAACAGCTTTCAAAGCAGGCATGGCTGTCCTCGAGTGTTATGCCAAATCTAAACCAATACCAACTTGCGACTTCTCATGATTTCTCCCACCGACCTCTTCTCCAGTTGTAAGTGGACTCTCTGCAGGCCAAATCTGGAACAGGGGACCCCTAATCGTCAAAACAACGAACATGTTTCTCCCCAACGGACTTGTTGTTTGCTGTGGAGGGGACGTCCACAAACTGGACCCATGGCCCTCAACTTCTGACGCCCCTGCTCCGCTGGGCGGAGGCCAAAGCCCAGGTAGGTAAGCTGCTCCAAAAGGGTCAGCCCTGGTCGGCGAATGTACACCAGGGCTGGGGGAAATGGAATCCACGTCTGTGAGACAAAGGTCTTTTTCAAAAACTAACCCTGTATATGGGGAAAATTCCTCTTCTTAATTGCACTGTTTGCTTTCCTTCCTTTCCCTCTTCTTTCTCTCGTTCTCTCTTACTCTTTCACAAGCACAGGCTTGGCACGGGCCGGTCAAACACACACACCCACCCACCCACCCACCCACCCACCCACCCACCCACACACACACACACACAACAAACACTCATACACACCCAACACACACTCTCACACACACATCTCTATATTAAACGCACACGCATACACGCACAAGCATGCAAGCATGCAGGCACGCATGCACGCGCTCTGGCTCACAAGCTCACCGGCACGAGCGCGCGCAAGAACACTCGACAGCGACCCGTTGTGAGCGTAAACATATTATTCTTTGCTGCTGTATGCCACGAGTGCCGAAGAAAAGAACGAACTTTCTGTGCTACAAGCTATGTGGACGTTTCTGGAGACTCGCTTCAGGAATGCGCAGTCACGCTTAAACACTTTGGACTTCAGGAACTGGAGTCGGCCTTTTCCGCGGAGCCTTTTGGTCAAAGCCTTCAACTATACCCGCCCTGCCTTCAGGACTCCGGCTGCGCCTTCAAAGCATCTGTGCTTGGCGCTGCATGCTTGAACAGCTTGTTGCTCGCCCTCTGCATCTTGAAGGCATCCCTCCAAATTGATTGATCCATAACAACCGGACGCCTCGGCTGGGTTGACAACAATTCTTAAACAAAAATCGTGTTTTATTCTTTCGGGGACATAAATCGGGCTATAAGCGATATAACTTATTCAAATCCCATTTCCTATATAACAAAAATATAAACCCATTTAGAATTTAAAATTATGTATTCCCATTTGTTCATAAATTATTATAAGTATGGTCATATTCGACATATTAATATATAATTATAAATAAGTTATTCTATATAACCTATCAAAATAAAATAAAAAATAACATTATATCAAAATCAAAAAACAACATAACATCAACATAATTGGATAATCTATAATACTCTCATCACCAAACATCGATCAATCTAACAAAAAGATAACGGGGAAACACGATTTAACCTATATTAGCAAAACATAGTTTTTCCAAATAACAAATTTCCAATAAATAAATATCAATTGTAAATCATTTCTAGGAAAAACAACATAATAATAAATCAGATTCAAATAATTATATTTTGCTTGGAATTCTAATTTTACTCAATTAATATTTAATTAAGTCCTAAATTTCTAAACAATAATATTTCAAAATTACATCATTAAATCCTAAACCCCAATTCCCTTTACTCCCTTTTCCATCAAGCTCTCCAGTTGCCCGTAGCGCGACTGCAAGCCCGCGACTCGTTCTGACGAGCTCGCTTGGCCAAACTGAACCCCAGATTTCAGGGGAAAATAGACCATGGGACTGCAAATGGGCTACGCCTAGTAATACTATACATTATCAGAAGGCTACTGCCGGCTTGGTGCACAACAGCTGCTTTCTTTCTTTTTTCCGGCGTCAACTGCAACTGCTGCAAAAATGGCAAGAAATTTGCAAACCAAAAACCCGAAGTTCATGTAAGGCGCTTTGCCTACACAAGCGGCGCCAATCTTGAACTTGCGCCTTGCCTCAAGGATCAAGAGTGATGGGCTCACTGATTGCTTCTGCTCACTCTCGGCCCAGCCATGACTGGCACCTCGAACCAGGTCCTCAACTACAACGCCGCATCTCCACTTCATGTCACTTCAAAAGGTGCTAGAAAGGCTTACGTCTGCAAGGGTCGAAATGAAGTTCATAGGTTTGTTGGCATGGACATGATCACTCGCTGCCTGGCCAGCCTGCTTGTTCTCAGGATGTCAGCAAGCCGGCCGACACGCTTACAAGCGCTTAGCACGTTGGCAGAACGACTTGGCGTGTGCGCTGAGCAGGCTCGATCCGGGTATCACGCACCAAGACATTGGCAAGCTCTTTCAGCGGTCGGCAAACAACGGACAGTTCATTTGCATTCGCTAGCACCTTGATGCGCTTTGCCCACACAAGCTAGCAACTGCAGCGCCAATCTTGCACTTGCGACCTAAGCCTTGCCTCAAGGGTCAAAAGTGATGGGCTGACTGCACTCTGGGCCCAGCCATGACTTGCACCTCGAACCAGGTCCTCAACTACAAAGTCGCACCTCCACTTCATGTCGCGTCAGAAGGCGCTACAAAGGCTTACGTCTGCAAGGGCCGCATTCAAAGTTCATAGGTTTGTTGGCATGGACATGATCACTTGCTGCCTGGCCAGCCTGCTTGTTCTCAGGATGTCAGCAAGCCGGCCGACACGCTTACAGGTGCTTGGCACGTTGGCAGAACGACTAGCGCGGACACGCGTGCTGAACAACATCAAGTGCTAGAGAATTGGGCTCGATCCGGGTATCACGAACTAGGACATTGGCAATTTGGATTGCACTTTCAGCGGTCCGCAACAACGGACAGTTCATTTGCATTCGCTAGCACCTTAATGCGCTTTGCCCACACAAGCTAGCAACTGCAGCGCCAGTCTTGCACTTGCGACCGAAGCCTTGCCTCAAGGGCCAATAGTGATGGGCTGACTGCACTCTGGGCCCAGCCATGACTTGCACCTCGAACCAGGTCCTCAACTACAAAGTCGCATCTCCACTTCACGTCGCTTCAGAAGGTGCTAGAAAGGCTTACGTCTGCAAGGGTCGCATTCGAAGTTCATAGGTTTGTTGGCATGGACATGATCACTCGCTGCCTGGCCAGCCTGCTTGTTCTCAGGATGTCAGCAAGCCGGCCGACACGCTTAACGGCGCTTGGCACGTTGGCAGAACAACTAGCACGGACTTGCGTGCTGAACAACATCAAGTGTTACAGAATTGGGCTCGATCCGGGTATCACGAACTAGGACATTGGCAATTTGGATTGCTCTTTCAGCGGTCCGCAACAACGGACAGCGTATTTGCATTCGCTAGCACCTTAATGCGCTTTGCCCACACAAGCTAGCAACAGCAGCGCCAATCTTGCACTTGCGACCGAAGCCTTGCCTCAAGGGTCAAAAGTGATGGGCTGACGGCACTCTGGGCCCAGCCATGACTTGCACCTCGAACCAGGTCCTCAACTACAAAGTCGCATCTCCACTTCACGTCGCTTCAGAAGGTGCTAGAAAGGCTTACGTCTGCAAGGGTCGCATTCGAAGTTCATAGGTTTGTTGGCATGGACATGATCACTCGCTGCCTGGCCAGCCTGCTTGTTCTCAGGATGTCAGCAAGCCGGCCGACACGCTTAAAGGCGCTTGGCACGTTGGCAGAACAACTAGCGCGGACATGCGTGCTGAACAACATTGACAAAAACAGAATTGGGCTCGATCCGGGTATCACGCACCAAGACATTGGCAATTTGGATTGCTCTTTCAGCGGTCCGTAACAACGGACAGTTCATTTGCATTCGCTAGCACCTTAATGCGCTTTGCCCACACAAGCTAGCAACTGCAGCGCCAGTCTTGCACTTGCGACCGAAGCCTTGCCTCAAGGGTCAAAAGTGATGGGCTGACTGCAGTCTGGGCCCGGCCACGACTGGCACCTTGACCTGGGTCCTCAACTACAAGTCGCATCTCCACTTCACGTCGCTTCAGAAGGTGCTAGAAAGGCTTACGTCTGCAAGGGCCGCATTCGAAGTTCATAGGTTTGTTGGCATGGACATGATCACTCGCTGCCTGGCCAGCCTGCTTGTTCTCAGGATGTCAGCAAGCCGGCCGACACGCTTAACGGCGCTTGGCACGTTGGCAGAACGACTAGCGCGGACACGCGTGCTCAACAACATCAAGTGTTACAGAATTGGGCTCGATCCGGGTATCACGCAGCGAGACATTGGCAATTTGGATTGCTCTTTCAGCGATCCGCAACAACGGACAGTTCATTTGCATTCGCTAGCACCTTAATGCGCTTTGCCCACGCAAGCTAGCAACTGCAGCGCCAATCTTGCACTTGCGACCTAAGCTTTGCCTCAAGGGTCAATAGTGATGGGCTGACTGCACTCTGGGCCCAGCCATGACTTGCACCTCGAACCAGGTCCTCAATTATAAAGTCGCATCTCCACTTCACATCGCTTCAGAAGGTGCTACAAAGGCTCACGTCTGCAAGGGTCGCATTCGAAGTTCATAGGTTTGTTGGCATGGACATGATTTCCAGGAGATGTCAGCAAGCCGGCCGACACGCTTCAAGGCGCTTGGCACGTTGGCAGAACAACTAGCGCGGACGCGCGTGCTGAACAACATCAAGTGTTACAGAATTGGGCTCGATCCGGGTATCACGAACTAGGACATTGGCATTTTGGATTGCTCTTTCAGCGGTCCGCAACAACGGACAGTTTATTTGCATTCGCTAGCACCTTAATGCGCTTTGCCCACACAAGCTAGCAACTGCAGCGCCAATCTTGCACTTGCGACCGAAGCCTTGCCTCAAGGGTCAAAAGTGATGGGCTGACGGCACTCTGGGCCCAGCCATGACCTGCACCTCGAACCAGGTCCTCAACTACAAAGTCGCACCTCCACTTCATGTTGCTTCAGAAGGCGCTAGAAAGGCTTACGTCTGCAAGGGCCGCATGCAAAGTTCATAGGTTTGATGGCATGCACATGATCACTCGCTGCCTGGCCAGCCTGCTTGTTCTCAGGATGTCAGCAAGCCGGCCGACACGCTTACAGGTGCTTGGCACGTTGGCAGAACGACTAGCGCGGACACGCGTGCTGAACAACATCAAGTGCTAGAGAATTGGGCTCGATCCGGGTATCACGAACTAGGACATTGGCAATTTGGATTGCACTTTCAGCGGTCCGCAACAACGGACAGTTCATTTGCATTCGCTAGCACCTTAATGCGCTTTGCCCACGCAAGCTAGCAACTGCAGCGCCAATCTTGCACTTGCGACCTAAGCCTTGCCTCAAGGATCAAACACTCTGGGCCCAGCCATGACTTGCACCTCGAACCAGGTCCTCAACTACAAAGTCGCACCTCCACTTCATGTTGCTTCAGAAGGCGCTAGAAAGGCTTACGTCTGCAAGGGCCGCATGCAAAATTCATAGGTTTGATGGCATGCACATGATCACTCGCTGCCTGGCCAGCCTGCTTGTTCTCAGGATGTCAGCAAGCCGGCCGACACGCTTCAAGGCGCTTGGCACGTTGGCAGAACAACTAGCACGGACGCGCGTGCCGAACAACATCAAGTGTTACAGAATTGGGCTCGATCTGGGTATTATGAACTAGGACATTGGCAATTTGGATTGCTCTTTCAGCGGTCCGCAACAACGGACAGGTGATTTGCATTCGCTAGCACCTTAATGCGCTTTGCCCACGCAAGCTAGCAACTGCAGCGCCAATCTTGCACTTGCCACCTAAGCCTTGCCTCAAGGATCAAACACTCTGGGCCCAGCCATGACTTGCGCCTCGAACCAGGTCCTCAACTACAAAGTCGCATCTCCACTTCACGTCGCTTCAGAAGGTGCTAGAAAGGCTTACGTCTGCAAGGGTCGCAGTCGAAGTTCATAGGTTTGTTGGCATGGACATGATCACTCGCTGCCTGGCCAGCCTGCTTGTTCTCAGGATGTCAGCAAGCCGGCCGACACGCTTAAAGGCGCTTGGCACGTTGGCAAAACAACTAGCGCGGACATGTGTGCTGAACAACATCAAGTGATACAGAATTGGGCTCGATCCGGGTATCACGCACCAAGACATTGGCAATTTGGATTGCTCAATCAGCGGTCCGCAACAACGGACAGTTCATTTGCATTCGCTAGCACCTTAATGCGCTTTGCCCGCGCAAGCTAGCAACTGCAGCGCCGGTCTTGCACTTGCGACCGAAGCCTTGCCTCAAGGGTCAAAAGTGATGGGCTGACTGCTGTCGGCCCGGCCACGACTGGCACCTTGACCCGGGTCCTCAACTACAAGTCGCATCTCCACTTCATCAAAATGTGCCATAAAGGCTTACGTCTGCAATTGTCGCATTCGAAGTTCATAGGTTTGTTGGCTGGACATGATTTCTCGCTGCCTGGCCAGCCTGCTTGTTCTCCGGATACCAGCAAGCTGCACGACACGCTTAAAGGCGCTTAGACGTTGGCAGAACAACTAGCGCGGACATGCGTGCTGAACAACATCAAGTGATACAGAATTGGGCTCGATCCGGGTATCACGCGCCCAAGACATTGGCAAATTGGATTGCACTTTCAGCGGTTCGCAACAACGACAGTTCATTTGCATTCGCTAGCAGTCTTCGCACTTTTCGAGTGATATCGGGCTCGAGTTTGCCAACTGGCACCGCAATGTGCCATGTATAACCTACACACCCCTGTGTAAGTGACTGCTGCTCAGGACAAGCCTTTGACTGCGACTGTCGGCACAGCGATGTTCTTGACGTCCGCTGGACCCTGCGACGGCAGCGCTTGCGGCGAGCCAAGCCAAACATTTGCTGCTCTAGAGCCTTCATGGGGCACCTCAGGGCGTCTTGGCGCCAGACGACAAACCTAGTGGAGTGCTGTGAGGGCTTTGAACGCAGTCTGTTGCTGCTTGCCAATGCAGTTGGGAAGATTCATGACGAACCTTCGTGCCTCGCACGCCTTGCAACTTGCAGCCTCTTCAGATTTGCAGCTGGACCCGCGAGACCCGCAAAGCCTCACGCTTCGACACCCGGCCGAACACGCGCATACGATGGTCGGGAGCCCAGATCTATCACCCAGCACACGGACATATTCCACGCAGTGGCCAAGTTGCGTGCCCCGAGCCACGAAAGCGAGGCCTGGCCCACGCCTTACCGAGGGTCGCCGGAGATGCCATCGCCAAAGCAGGCTGAAAGCAATCTGGCCTAAAGAAACCTCCCGTGAATGTAAATATAGGGACAAAATGCCCCCATGCAAGTCTGGGTGTTTTCTAGCAAGATGCGGTGGCTTCATCATGCCAATCTTGCCCGCATCACAAATGGGATGCTCTTAATTTGTTGACCAGAAGAGCCCCTGGGCGTCTGCGTGTTGCTGGAGGGGTGCCTAAACCTGACACATGAACCAAGGGCTTCTGAACCTACATTGCCATTGTTGGATCGTCTGTTGAAGGCTGTATAAATGTAAAGAGCAATGGCAAGTGGCCAATGGGGGGCCACCTAAAACCCATCCTATTCTGAACATTTATAACCTTGCAGGATGTCCATCACGGCTACTGCCTGTACTGCAGCAAGCACACCCTGCACCCCTGAGCGGCTCGGCTTGGTGTCCATAGCAACTCAGCGGCTGCAAGCCTTGAGGGTTGCTGCCTAGGCTGGGCCAAGGAGGAAATTGTGAGGCAGACTATTGCTTCGGCAAAGTATAAAATGGCTGAGGGACAAGCGAGGAAATCGCACCCTAGCGTCAAAGCCTGCCGGCTGGCGCCCAGCCACCCACTTGCATAGGTCAACACGAGCCTGGGGAGTCCTCGCCCACCCCTCATGCCTGGCGTGCCCGCGCAACACACCACTTGCAAGAGAGCAAACTCTCAACAAAGAACCAATGAAATCGGCCCTTGCGCTTCATGGAAAAATGGCTTTGGGCGACCCGAAATCATGCCTTGCCCACATGAGCCCGTGCTTTGGGGACTTCTTGGGGGCCCAACGCCACGGAGCCGGCATCACTCGGCTAGGCAACTCGTGCTGAAAGCCAAGAGGCGTCTGGCAACACATGCGCACGCCTCACAGAATCAGAACCCCCGAGTTTGTCTTTGCCCAAATCACATCCTCGTGCGGCACTGCAAGTGCGGCAGCAGTCAAGGACTCCCTCTCCCGGCCAAGCGCTTGAGCGGCTCGAAGCTGCGCGGCGCTTGGCCCGTGCCTAGGCAATAGCCACCTGCAAAACCAAATGCACATGCATGCACCATGCGAGTGAGGGACTCTGCACTGGTTTGGCGTCCTGGGCAATAGGTGCCAAGCCTCCCAAATATGATTTGTTCAAGCTCTTCAAGCAGGCTGCGATGGCACATCTGCGAGAATGGGTGTGTTTCTTGTGAAGGCAAAATCATTGTCACAGGCGCCGTGCGCCACCTTGAGCGGCCAGCTGACTGTGCGGGGTGTCCAACTCCCCGTGCAGCCAGCTCACTGCGACCCACCCTCCCACATTGAGCGGCCAGCTGACTGTGCGGGGTGTCCAACTCCCCGTGCAGCCAGCTCACTGCGACCCACCCTCCCACATTGAGCGGCCAGCTGACTGCGTACAGGGTTTCCAGCCCTGGGCTCGTGGCTATCCCCAGGCCCCGCACATGCAATTCAATTCTTGGGGTGGTTGCGGGACACGAGACAGAAAACGGGAACAGAACCCCGATCTGTTGTGACCAAGGCTTTGGGCAGCAAGGCATCATGGCATTGTAAGCATGCTGCTCGCATGAAACGGCAAATACACCCACAATCGCACTGGGCATGGCTCAGTGTTCTTGCAGGTGCTGCAGAAGTCTCGCGGGTCCCATGTGAACAACCGAAAACCATTGCAGCCACATCTTCTTCCAAGTCTTCACACAGCCTGCAATGGCACATCTGCGAGAATGGGCGTGTTTCGTCTGTCAGCAAATTCATTGTCACAAGGCGAGGCCTCTCGCAGCTGCATACACACCAGCCCATCACTTGCCGCAAACAAGCAGGTTCATACGTGGCAACTAGTGCCCAGGCCGTCACTGAGGCGTCACTCATCACTTGGGATCATGCATCCACACGCGCCTCCCGGGCTGGACCCAGGCCTTGCCATCGTCCAACACTTTTTGCGGCTCATCCACGCAGTAGCCCACGCCGCGTTGGTCACGAACCTTAGGCCAGCACAAGTCTCACCAAAAATTCCAGCTTAGACTTAGTCTCAGAAGCCTTTCTGCATCCCTGCCTCTGTAGACCATACTGCAAAGAAAGTTGGAATGCAATGCGTATAAGAGAAACCTGCTCAGGTTCGCATCCCTCGGCTGACAAGGAGCATGGGGTTGGCCATCTCAACAGCGATGGCAATGTCCTGCCGCAGAAAACATTCACGTGGTCACTTACGGAATGCAGAAAGGGTCTGGGAATTGGCGGAACTGATGACAATGTGCAAGTCTGAGCCAACTTTGCCTCATCTCCCTCATCTCCCTCGTGTCCTTGGTCTTCCTCATCCTTCCCGTCTGTGAAGGGCTTCAGGGTGTCGATTTGGAAATGTCCGCCAGGAAATGCTCTGCCCGCAGGCGGGAGCCGCAACTAAGCAGGACATCCTCGGAGGTCGTCTCTTTGAGGAAGTCCTCCGCGTTGCCACACTCCGCAACAAGCGGGGCCCGCCTCAAATGCAAACATGAGCGCTCACATGAGCGACGAGCAGGTGTCCCAGCATTGCAACCCGACAGCTGCATGTTAGCGCTGTTGCTTATTGCCAGCTGCAGCTGGCAGACTGTTATGTTACCTGAAAGTTGAACAAACACACCCACCCAATTTGTCCGACCAAGCGGCAAACACCACTACCTTATTTGCAACTCTTGGTCACCCCAGAGCAAGAAAAATGGCCTTGAGATATCTCGCCACATTTGGCCGGCCAGCCCTGCGCGGCCCCAAGCCAGCCAGCGCAGAGAAGTGAAAACGCAACTCTGAAAGTCATTTCGGCCTGAATGTCCAAGCGCAAACGTTGGCTTACTCTGTTTTGAACGGGAACACCCCACAGTAGTGGACCCTGTGGCAAACCCCAACGCCTCTTCAAAACCCCGAGATCACTGCTCTATAAGGTAGATGAAGCAACTGAGACAGCTTTAAAACCAATCAGCTGGCAGAATGGATCTGCAAGGCAAAGGCAGCTGATGGCATCATGGTACTTGTCAGCATCGGTTTCTCTTCCCGTTGTTGTTCCCACCATGTCCATCAAGCAAGGAGGCGACCCCCCCACCCGCTAGTGTTCCTGCAGCCTTGGCCCCTGACTCAGCCCAATGCAGTTTGGATTTTAGGGAACCAGCCAGCCTCACGACCTCGATGCCTGGCTCTAGCGCTTGCGACTAAACCCAGCTGCCCGCGGCAGCCCTCTTCCTTAGGCGCCCACCCCAAACCCAAGACAAAAATAAAACTATACGCAGCTGGCCAGCCGGCAGCCGCTCCCGAGGCTGAGCCCGGTGTAAGCCTGTTTCGTTGCATGTTTGTCGCCAACCCCAACTTCGTCAGGCCCTCACCCGTCTTGCTCAGCCCACCACTTGCCCTCAGCCAATGGCATCATTTGCTGAAGCAAGCATTGCTCTTGTTCTTTTGAGCCTGGTCCAGCGCAGCATGTGCATTTACATCAGCAGGTAGTCGCGAAACTCAAAACGGCTTGCTTCAAAGAGCCCTGCAAACCATAGGCCTCTGCCAATCTGAACTCATTCGAGCTGCAAACTTCCAGCCAGGCCGAGCCGTGTCTCAAGGATGTGCGAGACCAAGCTCGCACTCTGCCTTGCGCAGTGCATATGCTGGGGAATTCCTGATAACTCCTGCAAGGCATTCATCTGTGCGTGCAGTCAAGTCACATCAGGTGTACCTGCCAAAGCACCATGGAGATTGGTTGGCAAGTCCTCTCACTCTAAACAAGCCCCCTCGCGGGGCGTGCTTATGGGTCGTCTTGGTTTCTGCAACGGGGGCCCAACGTCCAAATTCCTACAGCCAGATAACTGCGTCTTCTGATTTTGGCTTCGCGTGAGCCCTGACACTGCTGTTTGGATGGCCCCCCCCCCAAACCAGCAATGCTGCTACCTGGTGTCCTTGCCGCTGCCTGTTCTTGCCAAGGCGCTTGGAAGCAGCACTTGTGAAAGCCTCCTGGTCCGCAGCAGCAAGCTGAGCAAAGCCATCCAAGGCCCTTTGATTTGTGAAAATTGAAGCCCGACCTATGAATGTTTCACGCCCTAAAAAGGCAGTCTAGACACTCCCGTATTGAAACGAGGACACTGCGGTAGCTATGCTTTGCGCCGTTTGTCCCGACAAGGGTTCTCGTTACAGAAAGGGACCTGCGGGTCAGCATGTGTTCGCCAATTAGTTGGTGCCACCAAGTTGGTGCGGCTTGCGACATGATGCCTGTCGATTTTTTTATAGCTCTCCTGCGCGTAAACCGTAGCTGTTGAGAAGCAACGTGTTATTTCGCCCAGGCGCAGAGGCGTGTTGGTCGCAGGCGTTGTCAGCAAGATTTGCCTGCAGCGCTTCAAGGCACGACATAAAGATTTTGTGGCAGACGCAGCCCTTGATAGAGTTGCCGGTTGAACTTCGCGACGAGCGCAGTGCATGGGCTGCGCAGATTCTGTGGCAGGCGCAATTCTTTACAGCGTCGCGCGTTGAAATTCGGTAGGCGTGGCCTTTCGAGCAGGCGCGACACTATGGAGCTTTGCGCTAATTATTGTGAATAACGTGGCAGGCACCGTGTTGCCAGGGGTCGCACGTTTCAGCGTGGCACAGAGCGCAGACTTCGTGGTTTTCGCAATGCTTTAGAGCCTTGCGCTCTGAATCTCGTGGCAGGCGTAGCTCTTCGAAGCATGGGGTTTGCAAGTTGGAGGCCTACGTGTCAGTGAGCGCAGCGAGGACTTGGGATTCGCGGAAGGAGGCTGATGGTTTTCGCCTCCTTGCACCTTGCAAAACCAGCAGCTGAACTTGCCCCGCAAAAGCCTGCTGACTCAGTAAAGATTGAAGCACACCTGGCAAACAAACGCCAGAATCTGACGCGCAGCGCAAACAGCACCCGTGAGGTCCATCAAAACCTTGTAAGTTGCCGCATTTGACCTCGCACCCTGCAAACCCGCGTGCCAGCAGAATCAGCAGCGAACAATCCAACGTTGCCGCGTTCTCAGGGATGAAAGCTCGGCTGGAAGACAAGCGCGCTCGTTCGCGCAAGCACTCTTTGGGTGCGAAAAACTCAAACTCAAAGGCGCCAGTCAGCGAAGGCCTGCTACAATGCGTGGCTCGGCTGTAGCTAAGTTGTAGCAAGGAGCAAGAAGAGTTGTCTCCGCCGCGCGACTACAACACTGAAATCAATAAACGAAATCAATAAAGGAGAGCAAGCTCCGCAGCCCGCGAGGACAAACGTTGGCTCGCCCCGCCGAAACCCAACATCTGTCTGAGAGGCAGCAAGACCATGCTGGGAAAACTGCGGACGCTCTTCGTGCACAGGAAGAGGGGTCTCGGATCCGAGCACTCCAGCATAAACCGGGATGCGCAACTGCCACGGATAGCCAGGTCCGAAACGCAAGTGGCAGCGCTGTCAAACCCTCCTGCGGCGCTGGCCTAAATGGCGGCCGAAGAACCCATCGGGGCTGATACCTGCGCTGATTGCTACATTGCCCGCCAGTCACCATACAAGGAACCACGAGCAGTGGAAGTCATCAGCAACTAACATGGCAATCAAAAGGACCATGCAGTCTCCAGCAGGTGCCCTGCTAGTCTGACACTTGCCTCTTATCTATGGAGAGGCAGATCCTGGAAGTTGGCGAGGGGGGGTACGGGAGATTGGGCCAAGCTGCGGGCCCTGAGTTGGAGCATGGGCAAATGTTGGGCCCTGTCAGCGTGTGATGACAAGCTTCACTGACCCGACACCTAGCTGTCCTGTCTTATATTTCTTGCCCTGCACGAGCGAGTGAATGAGGCAGTCAGCCAGTCTGAGCGAGCCAGCGAGCGAGCTAGTGACTGAGCGGGCCAGTGTGCAATTAGAGAGCGCGAGTGAGAGTGAGTGAAGGAGCGAGTGAATGGCTAAGTGTACCAGTGAGATTGAGTTTGGGCGAGTGGGAGAGAGCATGAGGGAGAGAGAGAGAGAGAGCGAGAAAGAGAGAGTGTGAGTGAGAATGAGTCAAAGTGAGCGAGCAAGAGCAAGAAAGGGTGAGAGAATGAGAGTGAGTAGAGTGGGGTGAGTGGATAAAGTGGAGTGGGAATGGAGCGGGAATGGAGTGGGAAGGGAATGGAATGGAAGGGAATGGAATTGGAATGGATGGGGATGGGCGTGGAGCGGAGTGGAGTGGAGAGTGGAGCCGAGATGGAGTGGAGCGGAGAGCACAGGGGATTGGAGTGGAGAAGCGAGGGTCAATGTGTAAGTGAGATAGGGTGAGTGAGAGTGAGGGTGAACGAGAGTGGGAAGAGTGCGTGAGAGTGAGAGACAGAGTGCGTGAGCGTGAAAAAGCAAAAGAGAGTAAGAGAGAATGAGAGTCAGCAAGAGCAAGAGTGAGAGCTGGAGCGAGAGAGGGAGACATTGAGAGGGCGGAAGAATGAGACAGAGAGAGTGTGACAGAAAGATTGGGTGAATCATTGTGAGAATGATAGCATGGAAAGCAAATGTATGCAAATGTTTTCCGGGTTGTCTTTAGGAATTGTCTTGGAGATGTCTTCGTGTGTGTGTCGTTGGGCGGGTCTTTGTGTCTTGCAAGGAACGCGATATCAAGCCTTGGGCAGAAGTGAAGTGTTGCTCAGAGGTCACTCAAGTGTCGAACACAGGTTCAAGGGGCGGTCAGAAGCGCCCCTCGAAAGTGTCTGTCGGAAGCGTCGCTCCGAAGCAGGTTCGCGACAAAATGAGTTAAGCAAGATGTGGTTCAAGAGAGTTGCTCGGAGAGTGCTCCGCAGAAGAACGGATCTCACATGTCTTCCGCGTGTTTTAACTGTGTTGCTCAATCGTGTCGCTCAAACGTGCAACTGTGTTGTTCAAACGCATTGCTCAACAGTGTCCGGCATCAATCAGGTTTTCACTTGAGGGATCTGCAGTATCGACTTCCGGCAGCAGGCCTCAGAGTCTGACATGCCCGATGATTCACGGGTGGATCTGGACGAAGCTGTCTCTGTCTCCAGCGAGCAGTGGACAGGCATGCCTCAGTCATTTTGCCACATCTATATATCAGCCACACCTCATGAAAAGGTGTGGCCAAATTCAATCATGACACATTGCGGCAAAACGCCGGTTTGCAATAAGTTGGCGAACAAAGGAAACCATTAGCTCTCAAGAACCGCTACGTTGATGTCACGTTTCAATCAGAAGCCTGAGCAACACGGTCACAACATAAATGTCATCATGTCTCTCTTTGCATGGCGCCTGGTCGGATGGCAGCGTGACACACACTGGTTGAGTCTTCCTGGCAGGTCATGCCATATTCAAGACTGGTCGAACGCAGTGCCAACATCTGGGCATACTTGCCGGGCGGCCGTGCGTGTCATGCTCCCCACCATGACTAGCTAGGCACAGAGCCTAGCGGGATGACCAATGGTGTTCGGGCAGGCTCACATCAGAATGTTTGTGTGTGTGTGTTTGTGCGGTTGGGTGGCCGTGCAATATTTGTAGGCGGCACTCAATGTCTGGGGCTTGAGCGCCCCTCAAGACCAGCTCCATCCATCCATGCTTGCATTGCATTCCTGCAGCCAAGGACAGGCCGGCAATACTGGCAAATTGTGCGCACGTGTTGCCGAGGGTTTGGTAGCTGATCGCTGCGGGGCGAACCTCATTTCTGGCCGCCGTCACAGAATCTGTACGTCAAAAACTAACGAGCTTTCACCTGATTCAGGCTCGATCTCGCAACCTCACATGAGCCGGCTCGCTTAAGCGTCCACCAAGCTGGTGCGAGGATCACATGGTGCCGGTGTCGATGACAAAGCGGTACTTTACGTCGGACCTCACCACACGGTCAAAGGCCTCATTGATCTGGCTGGCGCCAATGAGCTCGTGAGGGCAGGTGATGCGGTGCTGGGCGCAGAACTCCAGCATCTCCTGCGTCTCCTGGAACCAAACTGGGAGTCTGTGTATGTGTGTAGCAGGGACTACATTACATAACCATATAACCTTAGAAGGTACCTGAACAACGGTTGGCACCTTGTGCTCAGAACCAGTAGCCGCCATCAGGTATGATTCACGAAGAAAAACCGTAGATGTAAGGGGCCGCCCAATTTGAGTTGGCTCGGGTCTTTTGTTGATCTTTGTTGCATTCCGCCATAGAGCAGTCCTGACATGCATCCTGAAACCAGATGCTGCATGTTTGTTTGTGGGCTGTGGGGAAGGCGGTATTGAGAATTGAATTGTTGTACTGTGAGTAGTGATGGGTACACGCAGTGTTGCGCGCTGTCATCATGGCATTGGTGACAACAAGTGAGATACCAGGGTCCTAACGACACACGGGCGCCCCGTTGCTTGGGTTTTAACTCGAATCTACACCCATCAACGAACTCCAAACCCAGCCTAAACTCACGCTAAACTCACCCGTTTCATCCAGAAAACGCGTTGCCAGTCTGGGAGGGGGGGGGGGGTGTTGTGTTTTTGCGTGACCATTGATCTCCTCAATCAATGTTACCCATGTAACATTTGGCTCAAAACCTACTGTCTGACTCATGCGGATAAAAAGGGCAGCCGTGCTTCCTCAAGGACATAGAATCACAAGGCGTATATTTTCCAGTGTGTTGCGTCATATTATAAATGTACCACGGGATTTTTCAGGGGTTCTTGCCCCTGGTTCGATCCAGAATTGTGGTAGCGGAGCCAACCTCGTTCCGATAAGAGGAACTCACCGATGATTGGCTGAACATCACCAACGCCGCCCCGCAAAGCAAGGACCTCTTATCAAAATCAAGTTGAACGGGGACGCATTGATGTACCAGCTGGACAACAACTGGACAACAACAAGCTCACAAATGCTGTTGAAGGCGCTGCGTATTCTAAACACACGCTGCCTCGAATCTCAGTTTCTCCAACCGGCAGCAACGAGATTCTCACATTCATCACAAAGTTCGGGATCTTCCTCCGGCGACTTAGGTCAGCATGGAACGATCTGATACCAGAAACTACGGCGCTGAAACCTGCGTGTTTCCGCGCAGTTCGGGAATTGAACCTCAAGGATCAAGCATAGGCCCAGCAATCATCTCGGTCTGGGGCCGCGATTTCTGGGCCGCCCTACAACCCAACGACCCAAACATGGTGAGGACGTGTGTCGAGAAAGTGACACAACGACACTTGGGCGGCGACAACCTTTATGACCAGATCACCATCATCCAGCGCGAGCTCACTGGTCAGCAGAGAGAGCGAGAGAGAGACAGAGAGAGAGAGAGAGAGAGAGAGACTGGTCAGCCACATTGCGTGATATCTCACGTGTGAACTACGGGCGCGAGCTGTTGAAAGCAACCTACCCAGGGGCTCTTGCAAGAACATCGATCCAGAACCCCAAGCTTGTCAACCCGGATCCCGAGGATCAGGCATATTGGGGCAAGGAAGGCGGAAAGGGCTATGGAAAGAAAAGAAAAAGAAAATACTTCCAGCCCTACGACAACAACAAGGGGAAACTGCAATATGACAAAAGAAAAGGCGGAAAAGACACGGTCAGTCTTCTGCCAGGCAGCAGATCACGGAAGCCTCATCGACACCGCCTTGTACGCCGGTTAGACAGATGGCTCAAGGGGGTCGTCATGTAAAAGAAGCTTGTGTTCAATTCGTACACATGGCGATGACGTGTCACGCTGCTTTTCAGCCTGTTGACATACCTGCCATCGAGAAGGAGTTGGCACGCATTGGTACGACTACCGCCGTTTTCTCCAGCGAAGCTGGCTGACCTATAGGGAGAAGTGTTTGGGCCAAAAGGAGCCATTTCATTGCGGAGAACTTGTAATCACTTTTTCTTTTTGCGAGGAAACGCTCGGTGACTGCCAAGCAGCAAACAGCAGCCCACGAAATTGGCATAGCCACGAAATCTACACTCGGCCTTACAAAAGTGTCGCGCCTGCCAAGAAATTTGCACCTGACCTTGCGAAAGTGCACGCGCTTGAAGCCTTGCGACACTCGGCAACTGTCCGAACCCGTGGCCAGACCGTGGCGAGATCGTGGTGAGCCTCCACGCTAAACAGAGTCTGAGCGATCTTGCCAGCCCGCAATATGATGCGCCTGCCACACAACTCCTCTCTTCTCTCTATCCCCTTTTTTCTGCTCTTTACGTACTTTCTCACTTTCATCGACTCGTTCCACTTTCCGCATTCAACCTTTCGTATACGGAAGTTTCACAACTAAACTTGCTTTGACTACATATCTGCGTATTGATTTCCTCTAATAGATCCACAGACCCTCTTAAGGTTGTCCCTATTTGGATGGAATATGGAACCCTTTATGGCCCAAATAGTCCTCCATCCTCAGGTGGAACATCTCGTGGTGGCTTGGGGCCGGGTGTTTTCAGGCTGAAAGCCATGGATTCGAAACAAAACACAAAGAAGGATACCCTCAAAAAGGACACCTTCCACATCAAAACTGAACAACGGTGCCACTGAACTACAGGGACTCCTCAAATGATATCCTGCTCTAGCACAAAGTCCGTAAAGTACCACCCCGATTGTCATCATTTGTAGAGGAATCTTCCCGTTGAGGGGCGTTCCATGTTGACATACGTGCAGTCAAGTGGAAAGTGAGCTAATATTAGTGGCTTCTCTGTCTCTAAGAGTGATCTGATCTCCCCACAAAATATAGGCCTGGGGGCCCAGCCCCATTGTATTTCCATTCTCAAAATCACTCCTATGTGGTATATAGGCCAAAGGGAACTGCACGCAGTCAATCAATGAGGGGCGAGCACAGTCAATAAGGGTGCACTGCTGCGCAAGGCAGGGCTGGGCTGGGAGGGCCAGGAGTTGCGCTAGCGGCTGCCGGCGGCTTGCGCGACTAGGCCATACCATTGCGGAGGAGGGTGGCGTCGGAGAGGAGAGCAGGGGGAGGGGAGGAGAAGAGGACGGCCTTGCGGTGGCGCCATCAAAGGCGCCCAGTCGAGCTGGCCGCCGGCAGCTGTGAGCACAACTCATCACCTCGCCCATAATACAACCTGCCCCCTCTCAATAGCTGTATTTTTTTGCATCTCCCCTGACCGGCAGGAGGTTTACAGCCATTCCTTCGCAAAGAGGAAAAATTAACCTCAAAGGGGGAGCTCGTTTGAAGCGCGAGCGGCGGGCGGTGCGTGAGGAGTGCGCTTGGAGCGCAGGCCCTGGAGAGGTCCAGCGCTTTGCACAGCCCGGTGGCCCGCGGAGACGTTTAGCTCAGGACACTGACGAGCACAAGCATAGATTCATAGCTGAATAGTACTTTGGATATCTGGTTCAAACGATGCCCTTCACATACGGGTTGAGAGGTATCAGTTGAGCTGAATAATGCAGAAAGTGTCAACTCATAGTTGAAAAGTGTTCCATGTGGTGTGGCTGAGCTTGACATTTCTCCCCCTCACCGGCAAGGTATCTGAAAGATAATGAAGCACCCATACACCCATGTTTAGTTTGGACATTGGCGTTGCTATCTCACTTTCTAGGTGTTGATCCCCCATTATTTTCAACCATTGTTCTTTTCAAAAATCGGCTGTTTCTCCTGGGTTTTTGATGGTTTCCTGAAGAGAAGGATCCCTGGAAAGAATGGGGAAGGTACCCCCTGCCCATCACTACTTGCAACGCTGCTGAATACCGCTTCCCCAAGGCAAGTGTGTCACTTCTAAATTTAGCAGGTTTGTAGCATGACTTCCTGGACAGCCCTTTGATACAAACAAATGCGCTCAAGGGCCATGTGACATGATTTTGGGCATCGCGGGCACTTGTTGACAGAACTTCACACTGTGACAGCACGGCTACGCCATTGGGCTATCATACTGTGAGCTTGTCCTGTTGCGATGCAATGTTGAAGTGCGAGCTCCGCGCAACTCGGGTGCAACTTTGCGCAACCAGGCACAACCCGGACAAGCGCACCAAATTGTCGCCTGGGGATGTCCCTGATTTGCAGTTCTGCACCACAGAACTTTGGTTTCAATCCTGTCGAACTTCAAATCTAAAATGACGAATCGGAATTTGCATCGAGCTGAAATTGAACGTTCACGCATTTTGTCACAGTTCGGCCACTTTATGCGTGATACATATCTTTTTTAGTAAAAATGGGCTCTACCGGTTTGTCAGGTGCGCCCAAAGGTTAAGAAGGGAGAACACAGAATGGCAAGACAATCGTGTCTTTTCTCATGCAACAAACACATGCTTCTGAAGCTCGCCTTGATGCCCCCAGAGATGGATCCAGCCAGGCTCTTGCGGCCCGCGATAAGCTCGAAGGCATGGAAGCTCAAAAGCTTCGGGGGGATGCCCAGCACCACCAGCTTGCCATCCGGCGCCAGGGCTCTGATGTAGGGCTGCAGCTCATGATCACCCGCGATGGTGTCCACAATCATGTCGAAATCCCCCACGCCCACGGGCCCGGCTTCTTTCCTGGGTTGGTCTTTGACCCCTGCAAAACGTTAAACTGTTGTTTGTTTAAAGGCTAAAAGCCTAAAAGGTCAACTTGTTCACAGGCAATAGGTTCAGTCGAACCAAAGGGCATCCAAGTTTCGCTTCGGGGAAGATTGCAAAGCTGTCCGCCTTCAGCTCCTAGGTCAAAATATGTCAAAACCCCAGAGGGCGGTGTTGCCTTTTGCAGAACCTTTGGCACACCTCCAAAACGAAGCCAACACCTTTGTCCTAAAAGAACAACCAAGCACTCAAGTCAGCACAAGGTGAAGACGAGACAGGTGAACAAACCTTGGTTCAATGGCTTCAATGGCTTAGCCAATGCGAACCAACTCCCGACCCTCCCCCGCCTGCAACGCCTCATGGCGCTTGGCCTCCGAGCGTGACAGCACCGTCACGTCAGCGCCCATTGCCTTGCCGATGAGCACCGCCATGGCGCCCAAGCCCCCCAGCCCCGCCACACCCAGCCGCTGCTTCTTCCGCAGGCCGTAGAACTTCAGGGGCGAGTACCTGCGAACTCACGCGCTTGCCTGCAAAGAACCCGTACATTCCATGCCGGAAAATTTGGTGATAAGCAAGCATCACCAGGGCTCAAGGTGACAGATGTAGACCAAACAACCAGAATCTCGTTTAACTGAAACCAGCCATGCAAGCTCTCTGCAACATATACATGTGTGGGCCCCTAAGTTCCTCTTGAAAAACCAAGTCGAGTTGAAACGCGTGGGCTGAGCCTGCCTCCAGTTTTGTGGGATGTGTTCCCCCACTAAAGAAACGCCCGCTGGGTAAAATTTGCCCCCGGGCACACGGTGATGCCCGCGCACAGCAGCGGCGTGGCGCCTGCCAGGTCCAAGGCCTCCGGCACGCGGCACACAAAGGCCTCATCCACCACCACTGCCTGGGAGTACCCGCCATAGGTCCGGCCCCCTCCGGCCTCGTCTCCGAACTCCGCGCAGTGCGGGTACTTGAACCTGCAAAGGGAGCCAATCCTCAAGGCGCCTTGAAGAGGCACAACGGGAAACCAACACCAACGCCAGAGAACCCGCTGCAAAATGAACTCTTAAACAAGCGGCCCGAAGATAGTTTACCGGCCATTGCCTGTCGTTATACGCGTACACAGGCCCAGTGCGGCAGTAGTTCTCCTGTCCGGCCAGGCACTGGCGGCACTGGCGGCAGCTGTCCAGCAGGTTGCCCACCCCCACACGGTCCCCCACCCGAAACTTGGTCACCGCCGCCCCCACCGCCTGGACCACACCGCCCACCTCATGGCCTGGCACCTGACGCAGAACTAGAAATCTGTCAACTGCAACTTCAGGAGTTCGTATGCTGACCCGTTGTTACTCACTCTAGCACGAATGTGCCTGAGACATGCTCGTTGTTCAACCATCTAAGAGTTGAATTGTTTTTCCCCCAGCACTATCATTTGCGAAAAGGACAAAGGGAAAAACGGTCGACAATTGTGTCCTTTGCCATTCGCACCCAAAATCACCAAGAACAAGCAGTTTGCCAACTCAGTCAGGGCACCATGGGGAACATGGCCTCAGCCCACTCCTGCCGCACCTGGTGAATGTCCGAGTGGCAAATCCCCGCGTACTTGATGCGGATTGCCACGTCCCTCTCCCCCACTGGCCTACGTTGGAGCTGGTGGGGCACCAAGGGCCCCCCTGGCCCCAATGCCGCATAGCTCTTGCAGCTGGAGCGCCGAACCACCAAAGCTCGAGCAACCCCTGGAAAAGTGGGCGAAGCCAGGCGCCAGAGCGCGGCCAGCGCGCCAGCACCACACGCTCGCCACAGGCCGACACGGACCGAGCAGCGGAAAGGCATGGCGACCCAACCTTGAGCCTTCAGCGACACTGAAAAGCTGCTAGGTGAGGGCAGTCTTCATGGCGCCTGATGTCTGAAATCATTTGGGTGTTACCTTTCTGGCTGGCGTCCCACATGAAACCAAGGCAGGCATATCGTGGTAAGCTTCGAATTGAGTTATGAACAAAAACCGATATCACATGCTTGTGCTCGACACCATGGTAGTGGAATCGCAATTATCACAAGACCAGCCCAAAACCTTCAGGGGAACCCGCTTTAACCTCCAATTACCTTGGTTTTGATTTCGGTTCGTTTGACCGCAACCTGCCGGGGGCTTGTTTCTGCTTCGGTGCCACCTGCTCCAGGCCGACAACCGACTTAAGACTCGCTTTCGAGGATCTGCGGATTGAAACTGGGCACTAACTCCTGCCTACTGAATCGGACGGCTCCGCCTTGTCTTCCCGCAAGCATGGACCAACAAGCCAGCAAAGGGCAACACAATATTATTGATGTCAAGCATAGAGCAACAGCCTTCCTAGGCTGCTAAACGGAAGGCAAAGACCGAGCCGAGACAGGCACGCCGACGCGCCGCTAGATTGTGCCGCGGCAGGGCAAAGATTAAAAGCACTGATTACCTGGCCAACCACATTTCGGGGGATTCAGTTTGTACGCCCTACTCACATACGTCGATCTGATATACTCCAAACCACATGGATGTGCCGCCCGAATGCATGTGATGCTTGCCAGTGTGCATGGAAACATTGGAGCCCTCCCTTGCTGGAGATGGATTTGGCGTGATGCTTGTCAGCTACAAGCGCTGTGTGGATAGGGTTGCAAGTTGGAAACTGTAGCATATGCTGCTGGATCAAACCCATGTGGTTTTCTTGCTCGGAGCTGTGGCGGACGCAGCTCCCAGCAGGTTTTGTGCTGCCCATGTCGTGTCAATTGTGTTGATGCTCCAGCAAGAGGGCGACCAAGGTTCACACCCTGAATGAATCTATCAATACATCCCACACCCAAGCACCTTTGACAGCTGCCATAGTACCAGGCATGAGTCAAATGAGCAGGGACCCCCTTGCCAAGGTGCCAGGGGGCCGTCCAAAATTCGGGCTCACTGCGAGGCGCCTGGCTCCCCATTGTCAGACCTGCGCGCAAGGCGACCCGATGCCAAAAAGGCTAGCGACCGCATAAGCAAAAGCTCACCATGTCCGAACCTCCAATTTTATAGACCCCTGAAAGTTCTTAACATTTTTACACTGTTGGGGAGGTTCCATTTCGCCTGACCCAAGCGCCAGATTGATGTGTTCGAGACAAAAACGTAAGCGGCCAAAAGTTTCAAACTCTGGGTGCGATTCAACTGTTTCAACTGGTTCAATATTGTCCTGTTCTGTTTAGGACGCCCTCCCTCCCCACAGTGCGCAAGGACCTCTACTTCAGGAATCTTAATGGCTCTCAGTGGATCGATCGGCAGCGCCTGAACTCCTGATGGTCCTCCAGAAGGAACGTCGCTGCCTTCTCCAGGGTCGGTCGCTACTAACGTGGAAGCATGCGCCAGCTGTCAAACATCAATTTGTTGTTCTTGAAAAGGATGCCTGGAATTCGATTTGAACCATTGCCACCAGCCTGCCTGCTCGCCGATCATCAAACAGGCGGCGTTGATGTTCCCGGAGACACAGTACCTTGTCCGGACCGATCGATGTGGGAACTGGCTCTGGGGAGAACATCTCTCGGATGTGAACAAGGAAGGCCTGTTTCGAACATCATACAAACATTCAAGACGTTTGGATAGCAGTTCAAGGGGCAAACATCAACAAACTCCAAGGCATGAGTCAAACCTTGCGACCCCTCTCAGCCAGCCCAAGCCCAAGACTCAGGAATGGAAGATCACCCACAGCAGTCCATGGTTCTTGCCAATGCCATCACAAGCGGTCTTCCCCAAAAAAGGGAAAACATAACGCAAACTGGTTGGGGTCGAGGTAAACCTCTCTCCCTCGTTTTTCCAGAAAATCAGCGTCTTCGCACTCTTTTGGCCTTTCAACACAGAGCAGCTGCACGTACTTTTCCACCTGACGCTGAGTTCGCATTGCGACGCCGCATTCCAGAAACCTGCGGCGCCTCGTTCCCTCACGCCACAATTCCCCCTCTCATTCCGCATTCCTGGCTGACGCTGCCCGCCGCCTTCCAATCAGTTTTGCAAGTTTTCCCTGCCAGCCCCCTTTGTTCTGCCCAGTTTTTCCGAGCTTCTCCAAGTACTCGGGAAGATTTTCCAAGCTTTTCCAGTCACGGTCTTTCCCTTCTCCGCCAGTTTTCCGAGCGGCCCCGGCCAGTTTGAGCTTGCCTTCAAGTTGCGCAAGTCAATTCTTCGTAGTTTTCCCCGAGCTTGCTTTTCCCAAGTTTGCAGACGATTCTTATTCGCAGGGTTGGTTGGTGTTGTCGTCGTCGTCGTCCAAAACGGCGTTAATAAGCTTGCCGTGTTGGTCACCATGCTTCAGTCCTGGATTGGCCCTGGTCTTCTCCAATTTCTCCCTGACAGTAGCTTGGTTGGATGTTGTTTCGTTCAAGGTGGAGGCTCACGAGGGGGCGCGCAAGACTGTCACAGATATTGATTGGCTTCGCCAGAACCACTATTTTGACGCGCTCCCTCCAAACAATGGAAGCTCCTGAGGAGAGTAAGGTCACAGAGAGTGAGATTTACAAAAACTTGCTAGAGTAAGAATAGTGCGCCAGCTCGGCAAAAAAAACAGGGAAATGGGGCGACCAGCTCGCACTCTTGGCCATGGCTTCCTTTCCCGAAGCTTCTCCAAGTTTGTCTTGCCAGTTTTTCCGAGTTTGCCCGCCTGGCCTCACCCCCACACGGCAGACAATCACTTCCGAAAGCTAAAAAAGTCTCTTCTGAATGCTGCCACTTTCGATCACTTCCGAACACTGAACAAATCACTTCAGAACACTGAGCACTCAAAACGCCGAAAGGGTTGCAAACCCCGGTCATGTAAAAATGATCACTTCCGAATGCAAAATCTAGTGGTTCTGGGGGCGTGGCGGGCGGGATGGCAAGCACATCCGCTCAACTGAACCAGCCTCTGTAACCGAATGTGCATATTCATCTGGTTCTGGGGGGTGGGGGGCGGGGCAGGATAAGCACACCCGCTGAACTGCTTCATCCCAGCAGGGTGTGCGAAATCCAATCAAATTCCTCTGGGTGGGTGGGTGGGGGGGATGATAAGCACACCCGCTCAACTGAACCAGCCCAGCCTGCTCTGTAACCAAATGTGCAAATTCATCTGGTTCTGGGGGTGGGGGAGGGGCATGATAAGCACACCCGCTGCACTGCTTCATCCCAGCAAGGGCGTGCAAAATCCAATCAGCGTTTAGCCCCAAGCCACACCAATCCTCAACCCTGAACAAACAACTACCCCCAAAACTTCAGGAAAAAACACAAATCATATAACGACAAGTTTCATAACACAACAACTATGAGAAAATGCACGTCACATGGCTGTGTCGGAGACACGAAGAACCTGAAATATGATTGAAGTGTCTTTGCCTCACCGGCGCGTGGGCGTGTGGGTGCGTGAGCATGTGTGCGTTTTCAGCACTTCGAACACAAGCAGCCCGGCGCGGCGCGTGGGCGTATGGGCGCGCCACGAACATGAACAGTTAGCAGACGGCGCAAGCAGCGCGTGGGCGCGTGGGTAACAATGTCGCTGCCTGAGCATGGGTGCGTTTCCAGCGCTTCGAACACGAACAGCCCAGCGCGGTGCGTGGACGCATGGACCCGCTGCGAACACGAACAGCCAGAAGCGGCGCAAGCAGCGTTCAAGAGCGAAGCACTCGCCGGTGTCTCGGCGCAGCGCGTGGCCTGTGGCTGCGCTTCCAGCATTCCTAAGCGATTAGTACGTTTTCCGGCGTTCCGAAGCGATTTTTAATCAGCGTTCCGAAGCGACGGTTTTCCCAGCGTTCAGGAGCGACGCACTCACCCCCGACACAAACACTCAAACCGAGTATGTGGTCCTGGCCCCCACGCACGCGCACAAACACTTGGGCCTGCGCCTCTGTCATCTGTATCGGGCTGGCCGGAGCTGCTGGCTTTCGGCGACACATTTACCAGGGCGGCCCGCTTCGTCCCGGCAAAAACGCCAAGTTGCGGCATGACAGACGCGTCCGCCACCATCAATTGCTTGACACCCCAGGGGCGGAGCCGCAAGTCCACCACAGACTCCGATCCCTCTGGCCCCAGCCTGGGATCAATTTTCCTCCCTCTCTGCTTGCCACTATCTTTGCTAGCATGACCATTTCTCTTGCAATGGGGGGGGGGGACTTGAGAATCACCAAGTCAGCAAATGGAAGCTTACTCTCTGACCCTTTCTTTTTGTTCAAAATTCCTCCTTTGCATGTTCATGTAAAACACAAACTCATTTCTCAATCTGGGCGACGCGCTTGAAATGCAGTTGAACAAGGGTCCCCCAATTCTGGGTCAAGTCTGCAAGTCTTGCCCAAGTGAACTCACCTTTTGAACCAAAAGTGGCGCTTAGTTTCGCAAAAAGTTGATGAACATAAGCCCTGTCCTGCATGTCCCGGAATGATGGTAGACTGTCTGCGCATAGCGCCTGACCGAGGCAAGATACGCGTTGGCTTTTCTCGCGCTTGAGAGCAGCTACAAAAAGGTTCTTCTCACAAAGACGCCCTTCTGTCATTGCAGCTGGGCACCGCCGATATGATGTACTAGAGATTTCTGTGCGGCCGCCGCCTGAAACGGCAACACACACACACACACATACATTTTCAACACTTATGCATACGCCCCTCTGTTTTACCGCGCCCCTCTGGGTGCTGCCAATGCAGAATCCTTTTGGGTAGCTTCAAGCATGATTTTCTCTGCGCAAGTTACAAGAGACTCTACGAGCACCGACCCCTGCCCTGCGAGCTCATTCCGAAATTCCTTGCCTGTCTGGGTGAAGACATCTAAGCCCTGCTGTTTGCGCGTCTCAGAGCTCCGTGAGCTTTTCAACTGGGCTGGTGGCTTGGAGGTCAGGCGATGCCTTCCGGTTTGGCTTCGATAAAAAGTGAGGGTTTAATTTCCCAAGTCACCAATCCAAACCACCAATCAGGGGCGTTGCTTCATGTGAAGGGGGTCCATCTGACGTAAAGGGTGCGGGTGCGGCCCCAAAATCCCACCCTATCCATATTCGCTCGCCTCACGTATTCGCGCATGTATTGCTCGCTGGCGGGGTCGTGCGGGATGTCCGGATCCAAGTCCTCCGCCACACCCTTCGACAGGCCCCCTATTTTAGAGACACACTTAAATTTAGGCAAAGTTTAGGAGGAGGGGGGAAGAAGAGTGCCGCCGGTGGGAACCCTGGCGACCCTGGTAAGACCAGATGTAAATACGTAGGTGATGGATATAATCATCTCATGGCTGAGTTTCACTGCAAGGGGTGCAGAGGTGATATTTGTGAGTATTGTTTCTCGTTTAAAGAGAACCTATGTGAAGAATGTTCCCGTAACGGACCCCGATGCGGAGTCTGTAGGGAGAGCTCGTTCCTGACCAAGGGAATTGAGTGTCAGTTTTGTAAGACCTACTACTGCACCAGACATTCTGCTGGGCAGGATGGTAACCGTGTCAGGAATAGATCGCCTGGAGGCGTAGCTGAGACGAACCCGACGCGGTCGTACTCGCCGCCTCTGCGGCCACCCGTTGACAGATTCCGTGACACTCCAACTGGGAGTCAACCCAACGCGGCTGACCTTCAGAGCCCTCCGAAGGCTACGCAACCCGTGCCCCTGGATAAACGTGAAACCGGATATTATCCAGGATTTGATCCCAACGGTACAAGGTCGAAGGATCCTTCAGGCCTTGAGCCGCCGACCATGCGTGGCCCCGATCCTCCTGACAAGAACTGTCGGATGTGTGATCGGGATATTCCTGACCCCAGCAAAATTGGGGAATGTAAGATATGCATGAAAAGGGCATGTGAGATTTGCATTCCGAAGGCTACTCGCCTTTGTCCTGTATGTGCATTGTCAATCGGTAGTTCTCAGGTTCCACAGCATCTTTTCGGAACTGGTGGCGGCGGGCACAGTAGCCACCATGATCCGAACTGCACAGCTGCGACTAAGTGCATTCCCATAGACCTCCCGCCAGAGCCCGACGCGGCTGGGCTGAAGGTATGGATAGCCAATATGAAGGAAGCTGTTAGCAATGCCTATAGCTATGATGGACTTTACGTCATCAATTGGCTAACTGAAGTCGAAAAGGCAAAGACCTTTGATGAACTGGACGGGGAATGTAAATACCACATCCTTGAAGCCAGGTTCAATGCAGCCATTCGGAAGTGCATCAAGACTGTTGCAATTATCGATAAGATTAATCGTCTCACCGAAGCCGCTCAACGCTCCAACAATCGCATCAAGAGTAGGCAGATCCTGTGGCTCTTATACGACCACTTAAGGACTGCAAATATCGGAGAGCAATCATTCAGGATAATTGAGCTCTCAAACTTGCGATGCAGTGTTTCATCTTTCTATACTGAAGAGGAGCGACTTGAAAGGTTCATCGCGAAGTGGGATCACATCCTTGCGGGTCTCGATGAACCGCTGACCGAGCAGGTAAAGCGGTCGCTATTCAGTGAGAAGGTTAGACACCTCAACTGTTTGGCTCATGATATCAGGGAATGGGATAGGAACATATCCAACCCTGATGTTTGTAGCTATGAATGGCTTCGTGCTCGTTGTAAGAACGAAATTGACCGCTGGAGGGTTCGTAAGAATCAGGTCAATATGCACAAAGACTTTTACGAACGATCTCAGTCCAGGGACAGAGCCCAGAAACCTGGTGCTCCTGGTCCTCCCGTCAGGAGACGATCTCCGTTTGGAGATTCCCATAGGCCTAATCGGCCTCCTAGTGATCCAAGGAAGAGGACCGGTAATACCCCAAGTCCTCATCGAAGGGACAAGTACTCTCCCAGGAATCGGGAGCAGGACAAGCGGCGTACGCCTAGCCCTAGGGGCGAGCCCCCAAGGAGGCCCAGATCTACGTCGCCCGGTGCTCCTGCGATTGATGCGTGCAGGGACTTCGCGCGTGGATACTGTTCGCGCGGACAAGAGTGCAAATTCGCACACACAAGAACTGGGAGTTCCGATGCGAAACGCAAGGAGCGTCCTCCCCTGATTCCAGGGTATTGCGCCCAATGGGTTTCCTATGGAAAGTGCATGAGGGATAAGTGTGATTACAAGCATGCAAAGCCACCTGAGCATTTGCTGAAAGAAGCGAAGCAACACACTGCGGCCCCAGCGACCGAGTCTGCCGATGCGCAACCCGAGTCTGCTGAACCTACTACCACTGCTGACGACAGGACATATAGTCCTGCCCCTGATTTGTCAGCGGGTTTTTGAGAGGGGCGGGCCGTCACCCTCAGGCTATAGGGCTTGTTGCCTGCCCTGCTCATCCCATAGCCAAGGCATTTGAAGAGTATAGAGCTCGGTTTCAACGCCCTGAAGGGACAATGGAGTGGTCAGTGACCACTATTGGCGCTCGTACACTGCAAGGTACGTGTCCGGGCGGCCCGAATATCAGAGCTGTAATTCGCAGACGAACGATTCGTCTCTCGGACAACGCTCTGATTGATGATGTCGATTTGAGTGTACCGACTCGCAAATCCGTTTTATTCAGACGGATTCCTGGGCCAATTGACATTAGGACGGATTTCTATTACCTGCCCGGTAAGTGCGGCCAGTATAACTCTGAGCTCGCGAAGGCAGTGAGGATTAAGCTCACTGCTCGCAGGCTGAGTTTCAATGACAATGCTGAAATTCAGCAAGTTGAGAATATAAGGACACGTGACGAGCCTAGGCCGATCATGAATCGGCGGTCGCATTCTCACCCCATTCACCCGGATAGGTTGCGTCAACCTCCCGAGGTGATTGCGATGTCCGAGGAAAATGCTAGAATCCTAGCTGCCACTACTAGACAGATTGTACAGTTGCAATTAGGTGAGTATGTGCCTGATAATAGGTGGGCTCGTCGCCCTCGAATGATCAGGGAAAATGTTCCTGATCAGATGCCTGCTATGCCTGGCCCACAAATCGAAATCCGGTGGCTTGCTGACACTGGGTGTCCTTTCGACTTGGTTGGGATGCACGACATTCCCGCGCAGGATCATCGCCACATCAAGAATGGGCGAACCCAACATTCCTTGCAAACCGCAAATGGTGTTGCTGGGACTCAAGGTAGAGTTGATGCAACTGTTGAGTCACTTGACGAGGATATTGAAGCCTTCGTCATGGGTAATACACCCTCGATTGTATCGATAGGGCGTAGGTGCGTGGATTTTGGATACAGTTTCCGGTGGGATGCTTTTGAGACGCCTGTTCTCATCTGCCCATCCGGGAGAACTGTTAGGCTCGACGTTATAAACAACGTCCCATACCTGCCTAAAGGGCCGGTTATGTTTGGAGCCCCGAACTTAGATGCATGTCCTGCGATACCGGCAATGCCCGGTCCAGTAATTGCCATGAACGATTCACTGTACCCTGCAGCTCCCTCTGAGGCCGACGCGCCTGACGAGGGGGGTGAAGTTGTTGAAATCAAACACCCTGAGGGCTACAGGACCGAAGCCCAGTTACGTGCTGAAGCTAAAACGCTTCAACACATGATGTCACATTTGCCAAAGAATCCTTTTTGCCCACATTGCCAACGCGCAAAGATGGAAAACGTGCGTTTGCACCGCCGGGGCGGTGCCGACGCGCATGAATGCACGAAATTCGGTGATATTGTCACTGTTGACACAATGGTGTTACACGGTTTAAAGGACCGTGGTGTGAATGGTGAAACGGACGCAGTCGTGTTTTACGATCTTGCGACCAAGTACATAGATGTACTCCCTGTTTTTAGTCGCTCTGTACCTAATACGGTAGAAGCCTTTCACAAGTTTATGGGTCCCGAACCCAAGATTGGTCTGTTCTACTCGGACCAAGCCAGAGAGTTTCTTGCGGCTACTCGCCGAATGGCTTGGGTACATCACATGTCCACACCCGGAATGCCAAAGACGAATGGCATCATTGAAAACAAAGTGAAGCTAGTTCTGCATGGAGCAAGAGTACTCCTCAGACAAGCCGGCTTGTCGCCCAAATGGTGGCCATTTGCCGTTCGCGCATTTTGCGCGGCCAGAAATCTTTAGGTGTAAACTCTTGGGGGCCTAGATTAGCGTTTACCAATGCCAATTAGCGTCGTTTAGTGTCCTTTTGCGTCTCCCCAATATATGTTACCCGCAATGGCCCGACTTGTATTTTAATAACCAACCGCCGGCAATCATTTCCATAGCGTAACTGGTCGCGAAACAAGGGGGGGTTTCCCTTGGTCTAGCATAGCCTTTTCTCCGCGCGGCCTCATCGGGAACATCTCTAAATATCATCGCACTTGCCAAACATGGCTTCCGCTCTTTGAGCAGCTGTGGATGCTGCTGATGTTTTTTCTGTTTCAGCAGCCTTTACAGGCTCTTCCAGCTTTATGCACGTTGGCAGGAACTGCTTTGTCTCAGTCATACTTGGGCCTGTCAACATTCTGACTTTAACGAATTTCTGGCCAACCGATTCGACTTCTGCTAGCTGACCATCGAATTTCCGCTTCAAGCGAGACACATGGATCCGGACTTTGGCACCGATCGGAAAACTTTGCGGAGAGACCACTCCTTCATCTCCCTGTTTGGCTTCTTCCTCTGGGAGACCTGTGCTCTCATCTATTGTTGGTGCAGGCTGGGGTGCTTCCATTTTATCGCCTTTCGCCACTGACTTTTCCTCATTCTTTGGCAAAAAATCACGCATGGCTTCCAAAACTCGGCCGTCTCTGGCAAGGTCTTTCTGGCCCACCAAAGACACCAGTTTAGGAAGGATATCTTTTTCTTCCTCGGACAACTTCTGAATGGAATCTGCCACCGGGAGCGTATGCATTGGGACGCCCAACTTGATAGTTGCGAGATCGAGATAAATGCCCTCGCATATTGGAACGATATTGGGGAATTTCCGACAAACCGCAAGCCACTTGCCGTACTTGTCCTTAGTCAAACTCAGATTATGATGGCATTGTTTGTTCAATCAAAAGAAAAAACAAAAGGGGAAATCCCATCGGTAAACAACCGAGCATCCAAAAGGGCACGGGCGACAGGATGCACTACATGCTGCAAGCAATCCTTTAGAGCAGCAACCTGGGAAGATGCTCGCAGGAATGCTTCCGGCTGGACCTTGCTCCAGTCTACCTCCTTCCTACAGTCGATTGGCCATAGGTCAGAAAATCAAACAACATGCGCTACGAACTTCAAACTTACTTACTGTAAAAGAGGGTATGCGTCGGGACCAAGATCGGCGCGGCCGGGCGGAGGTTCGGGGGGGGGGGGGGTTTGCTTGAATTGCACATAATTGACCCTTACGGCAATGTAGGAATCCCTTGTATCCTACTTTGTTCTGCGTGTGAATGTCACAGCTTGATATCTTTGCTTGTGCATTCTGCAGCGGCGTAACCCACATTCTCACAGAGAATACCTGCGCAGCCATAAAAGAGGCATCAGTCTCCGCGCCTTGTCATTCTGCTTTGAGCCCTATTTGCGCTACAGGGGGGGGGGGGGGTCTGGGGGGGGGGAGATGGTACCATTCTTGTTCATTGAAAACAAATCTCATGACTCTACGGAACGGCGTTGTTTGTTGACTGATTAAAAGGCTCGTCTTCTTTCACACGTTGGGACTAACATCGGTGATGTGTTCCATTTTCATTCCTTCCGAAGACAAAATCACTCTGTTTGACTCAAACAATTGCAAGGCTCTGTGCGAAATAGTAGGCGTTGCCGAGGTCACTCTTAGGGCACCAAGCGCTGAGCATATCGAAACGATCGATGTCCTGCAACAACCAGGCGAGCTTCACTTCATCGGAAGCCCCTCCCAGCAATGTCACGACTTGCTCAAGCTCGCTTTTGTGCTCCGGTGCAATGTGTTCTGATTGCAACAAGCGGCGAGCAGCAGCAAGTCTTTCCACTGAAGGTTTTTCTGCAGCTGCGCGCAATTGGCCAACTTGATGAGCACAACGGGCTTTCATAAAGCCACCGTACAACTTGCTGTTGAAGAACTTAGTCTGTTGGTGCAAATTCAGGGACTCCCCAACACTATGTATCTCCCCAATGTTGAAATCGCACTGACCGAGCTCCATAACAGCCTTGGCCATGTCCGGCAAGAAGCCAGGCACTGCCTTCTCGAGGTCGTGGAAAATCTTGATAAACGGCTGCAAGGTAGAGAAGGAGTCAACCTCTAATAGCGTAGACACCACATATTTGACCACCAGCTTGCTGTGCGGATCAAGGGATGTCATAAACCTGTCGCAGTCATTTACCAACATTTGCCATACACTTCCTCTAACCTTCCGAATAGGAAGAAAGCACTTAGCATTAAACACATTGTGAATGGTGATTCTCTTAGCGTACCCCCTTCCATTCTTCCCAGCGAACAAACAAACGAAGAAACAAGCAGGCAGTCAAGCAGACAGGCAGAAAAAGAAAAACAAAAAGATAGGCAGAAGCACGGGGGCGGGCCGTGAGGCCGCCTCGCCCCACGCACCCCGCCCCCGACGGCACCTTAGTACGCAGGCAAGCAAGTAACAAGCAAGGCAACAAACAGGCAGGCAAAACAAACAAACAAACAAACAAAAAGACAGGCAGAAGCACGGGGGCGGGACGTGAGGCCACCTCGCCCCACGCCCCCCGCCCCCGACGGCACCTCAGTAAGCAGGCAAGCAAGCAATCAAGCAAGGCAACAAACAGGCAGGCAAACGAAGAAGCAAACAAACAAACAAAAAGACAGGCAGAAGCACGGGGGCGGGCTGTGAGGCCGCCTCGCCCCACGCACCCCGCCCCCGACGGCACCTTAGTACGCAGGCAAGCAAGTAACAAGCAAGGCAACAAACAGGCAGGCAAAACAAACAAACAAACAAAAAGACAGGCAGAAGCACGGGGGCGGGACGTGAGGCCGCCTCGCCCCACGCCCCCCGCCCCCGACGGCACCTCAGTAAGCAGGCAAGCAAGCAAACAAGCAAGGCAACAAACAGGCAGGCAAACGAAGAAGCAAACAAACAAACAAAAAGACAGGCAGAAGCACGGGGGCGGGACGTGAGGCCGCCTCGCCCCACGCCCCCCGCCCCCGACGGCGCCTCAGTAAGCAGGCAAGCAAGCAAACAAGCAAGGCAACAAACAGGCAGGCAAACGAAGAAGCAAACAAGCAAACAAACAAACAAACAAAAAGACACGGAGAAGCACGGGGGCGGGGCGTGAGGCCGCCTCGCCACACGCCCCCTGCCCCCGACGGCACCTCAGTAAGCAGGCAAGCAAGCAAACAAGCCAACAAACAGGCAACAAGAAAAAATAGTCGCCCTCGACTTAACATTCGGCCGAAGCACTCTGACATGTCTGAATTCTCAGGGTGTTTCTGGCGCCATGATCGTGCCAGCGACTCGAGGTGCGCCTAGGGCGCAAGTGGCAAGAAGCAACGCTAAAAGGCTTCTGTTCATTGACAAACGGATTGACCATCCTGCCTGGTATTTTTTCAGCCAAAATGTGGCTGATGTATTTACCAAAGCATCTTCATTGTGAAGATTGCCCGTGTCAAAGGCCTGTTTCAAGCGGCCAGCAATGGCCTCTGCCGCTGCCTGTTCGCTGACCTCCTCCGATGGTTGCTCAGCCAAAATCCTCTTTGATGGCACTCGTGGCACTTGCGTTGCAACCTGGCTTGGCGTAGGCGCAGCAGCTTTAGCAGGGGCTTCATGGCTGGAACTCGAGGAAACAGCGGAAGGTAGCGACTTACTTAGCTCATCCCCAGTACGATCCAAGGTCCTATCCCGCTGCGTCCCTGCTGCCAATTCCAGCACGCTAACGCCAAACCCTAATTTGCTGCGGGGTGCGCTATCATCCATCAACATGCTTTCTTGGCTGTTGAACGTCACTGGCAAATCTGGCAAAGACAAAGGATCAACAATGTAAGCTGCCATCTCTTGTTCCAAATGCTCCCTTCCTCGGCGTGGAACCACAAAGAAGGACTGCTTGAGAAGAGTCGATTGGACATGCCTCTGTCGCCATCCGAGGATGTGAGCTGCGTTAATCCTGGCGTTCTCGCCTCGAACTCGTTTCATGGCGATGTAGAGTTCGATGAGTTCGCCTTTGTCAGCTGTTGCCAGTTCCTTGTTCCCGCGGCACAATCTCTGGACTGAGCGTTCGGCTGCTTCTTTCTCTGCAGCTGGCAGGGTAGCGCTCTCTCTCACTTCTGATAATGCTTTCTGCACTTCTGCATCGGCCGCCATGTCGGCCAATCTGTTCCCTATCTCTGCGCTTATGAACCCTAGAGACGCGCAAGTCACAAGAGAAATGGCTTCCAAGGCAAGCTCGGAACATTCCTATAAGCCACTCATTGCTCGCGTGCAGGGCTCGCTTTTTTCCTAGAGACAAAGACTACGCATTTCGTGTTCGCAAGGCCCGGATATCAGGGTTCAGGCAGCCATGGGCAATCATGAACACTACAGGACACTGATCAAGGCCAGTATACACTAAAACACACTAATCAGGTCAAGAACATTAATGGACACTAAAAGACACTAATCTGGGCCAGTGAGACACTAATGGACACTAAAAGACACTAACCTGGGTCAAGTGAGACACTAATGGACACTAAAAGACACTAATCTGGGCCAGTGAGACACTAATGGCCACTAAAAGACACTAATCCAGGCCAGTGACACACTGTTAAACACTAAAAGACAAAAATCCGGGCCAATTGCACATTAATACACACTAGCTCATCAGGAAGCGAGGGCATCATCACGCCGGTTGGAGCACTTGAGGGGCCCACTCCCTAATCTTTGCATCAGCAGAAGCACTTCCGGTGGTTCCAGGAGGAGACCTGCGGGATTAACACAAAGGGGTAAATCGCTACTACAACTGCTACGAAACCTCTCGAGCAAAAAATGAGATAAAGGCAACAAAAGTTGACGAGCTACCAACCTGAAGCCAAGACACTGCAAGTCGGCGATGGCTTGCCGCACTGACAGCACCTCTTGCCTGTGCCATCTCTGGCGGGCTGACGAATGTTCTAGCCAGCCTGCTTGAGATGCGCGATGTAGTGCCCAACATCGGAGCACAATGTAGCTTCGATGTGGCCTTTGGATGTTGGTGTCATAGCTCAAAATCTGGACGGTTTTCGATTTCCCAGTTGACCCCATTCCAAAAGGAGGACTGGTGCAAAATCTTGGGCATATTATCATCTTGCAATCTGTGTGTTTGCCGCACTTAGCGTAATTCACAAGTGTGAAGTACCCGTTGTTGAAGATCACATGGGTCCCTGCTGGAAGCTTCTCTCTGGCAGGGATTTCATCCTCGTTGTCAGGGGTTTCGCCCTCAGATTCGGGCGCATTCTGCACCTCCTCTGCAGCGGCATCTTCGACCCCCGACTCCACATCAGAGGCAACAACCTCACAACTAGAATTGCTCTGGGCCTCCCATGCAACATCGTCTTCGTCAAGGTCGCTGTCAACGCTTCGCTTGGGCAGCTTCTGGGGCTTCGGCTGCAAATTGACAGGAGACGCGCCGCAAATCTTCATTACAATTCTCACATGTGGAACGATATTTATGACCGCCATATCCAACTCGTATACTGGTACATCTGGGGCAACATGACCTGAATATGACCAAACAAACCCAAGCCCGAGGTAAACCGTAAACCCACACCAGTAACCTAACCTCTTGAAAATCACTTCGACAAGGGTCCCAAGTGCGCTGCTACCATCTTCTGCAGAGGCTGAAAAGGGTCCAAAAGCGGGTTAGCTAAATCCAGTGCAAATACAGGTCCCTGCACCAAGCGCAGAGGCAAGGACAATCCTTGTCGGGAAAGAGAAGCGGCAAAGAAAACACACGTCTCTGCTTGAGATTCAATGCAAAACCAGCCTTCTTTATGCTGTTGCACTTTCAACGCCCACGTGGGGGCGCCCTGAGTAGCGCCTGCACGCAGGCCAACTCGAGGGGCAGGAGGAAGGCCACCCTCTCGTGGCTGCAGTCTCAGCCCAACATTTCGGCGCATATCGCTTGCGTCCCTCAGTTGTGATCGAAATTCCTGATCGTTTGCATCCAGCCACGCCAGCCACGAAGCATTTGACATTGGGAAGCCCTGCTCCAAGTCTTTGCTCTCACGCAGCATTTGTTGAGCAGTGGCTCTATATGACGCAGCTTCTCGATTTAAATCATCGCGATTTTCGTCCAAAAACATCTTCAAAGCTTGTGCGTCTCCTGTGTGCCCTGTGTGATGGAATCCAGCCGGCCTTGGAAGCAATTCGGGCCGTCTCTTCGCAGCAAGCGCGGATGCAGAAATGAATCGCATCTTCTTGGCATTTTTCTGCAGAGCTTGCACTTTGATAACCTTAGATCAAGCGAGGCACAGCCAAAACAACACCTCGGCATCCATTCAGAGCGACCCCAAAATACCTCTAAACAGGATCTCTTCTGTCTTGCCTTCGGGAAAAAAAAAGCCCAAGGAGCAGCCGTAGTTCGGTGGGCCCTGTAGCGCCGTAGAATAGCATTGCGCGATGCGCATTGGACAGAAACCACCCTGTGGGCTTCACTCTTGCGATCTTGGTGGTGCTTGCGCTCTACATCCAAGGATGTGGCACTACCATTCCAAAAGATATCCTCTAACTCTTGCTGCACCTGAGTCCCAGCCATGAAGGATATGGCTTCTGCCAAGCCACCTTCCGCCCACGCAAGTCGCTTCAACATCACGGAATAACCCAAATCCAATTCTTCATCGGGAGTCTCCAGAAACTTTTCGATTTCAAGCACGAAGCCTTGAGAGTTCCACACGGAAGTAAGCTTCCACAACGCGTAAGGAAAAGCTTCATACTGTCGCATTCTGATGATTACATGGGCCTGTGTCGTGAGCAAATGCCGCACTGCGGGAAGCTGCTCCAGCTTGGGATCGGACGGCAATAAGCTCAGCAATGTAGTCGCTTGTTCCGCAGTTCTGGTTTGTACTTCTCCTTGCGACAATCTCACCATCAGAGGCGGCCGATCCGCATTTGATGGATTTTGCTTCTTTTTGGCTGTAATATTCAAGGCAAAGCTAGTCAACTGCAAACATAGCGATGCCTGTCGTAGCCTTTGCCCAGCCGATTCTGACGTATAAAATGCAATAAACCTAGACAAACGCTTGGAATTCTCAACATTGGTGTTCACTCCACGAAGTTGTAAAACCTCAGCCGGGACATTGATAAGTTTCATGCGCAACAGCGCTCTTACGCAATTGGCGAAAAGCCAAAAACGCGTGGGAACGGGCCGTTCTTCGATAAAGAACAAGTACTTTGAAAAGACTCGAAATGCGTTGTCCAAAGCACCCGCCGCTTCCTGCCCATCTGGGGCAATGTGTGTCCAATTTTGCAATCCACCGTTTAGTATGTGTAACAACTCCGTTGGCAAAACATCGTCGCCGTAGAGCAGCTGCAATTGCCCAGTTGCGTTACGCGTCTCCTCTGAGACCATGTCTACACTCCCCACCAAAACGCGAAAGTTGGAAGACAAGAACATATAAAGAGCCATATTACACTGCTCGATATAATCGTGCACAAGATACTTATAAAATCTAGACGCCGCAGCGCACACATCGTCCTGCTCCGCCGGATTCCCCAAAAGTTGCCCAACGATGGCCACGACAACAATCAAATTTACCACATGCGACACACATTTCCATGTCACCAGAGAATACTGCAAGTTGACGTTCTCAAACCGTGGCTTGTTGAGGAAAAACTGTAACAACCTCTTTGCTGCATTGATATTGGTGTTAACCGAATCCCCAGTCAAAAGGTGAATGAACCGTAATGTCTGCCATCGCCGAGTCGATGCCTGGCACAAAACCTGCAACACCTCCTCTGTTACCGATACCAGAGCTTCTCCAATAGTTTCCCCGTTCTTGCGCTCAAGAGCCTGAAGCTCAGTCAGCCATTCCAGTGTTCCCTGGCTGCGTCCAAACTTGAGAAACATGACGTTGTTTTGAATCTTTGAGGAGCGTGCTCGGGCAGTGTGGGCTGGCAATAGCTCTGTGAAAGATCGAAAGCGCATGCGAGCTTCGTCATGGATATGAGTGAGAAAAACAGGAGTCGAGCAACCGGACTGATTTGCACTCAAAGACGAGGCAAGCAAAGATACCTGCTTTCGAGTCATCGACTTGATGATTTGGCAGAACGCGTCCCTGGTGCGGGAAACGTATGTGTGCGAAATAGCACTCTGGTGCTCTATGCCAAAATCCTTGCAGAAGGTGGACAAACTTCTTGTAGATGCTGCTGGGTCAGCCAACCCTACCCGCAAAAACCAAAGATGTTGAATTCGGCCATCTATTTTAGCAGCGCCCGCATCCCGCAGCTTTTTCTCACAAGATTCAAGGCATGCAAAACAAAAACGCCAACGAAACATAAAACACACTATGAAAGAGAACCTTAACGCAAGCTGGAAGATTTGCTTCTTCGGTTCTTTGAATCAGCATTCCCCCAAACATGTTGAAGTTATATGTAGCTGCAATGATTGGCTGAATTATGCAAATCACGAAACAACAGCCAAATTTCCAACGCGGTAATTCAAATGTTCGACCCTCCACGAGCCTGCAAAGCTTGCACTTTCTGCTTCAAGTACGCAGCCCTTTGTTGATGTTGTTGCCTGGTGCAAATCCGGCCAGCGGGTCGCCCATTTCCACGAAGTTCAAAATCATGAGCCAGGGTGTTTATCAGCTCGCGTATTTTGGGTGACACAGTTCCGCCAGGCTCTTCGCCTTCTTGCTCCAACAAAGTCAAGAATTCTTGACAATGCATTCTTAATCTTCTAGCCGCCTGAGGGAGGTTCGGCGCCGCCCGCTTTGGAGGCATGGCAAGTAGAGGTACAAGGGAACACAAATCTATCCGCTCGGTGCTTGGACACAAAGGCCGCCGAAAGATAACATTTTTTTCTATAGGAGGTCCCCCATATTTTCCACCTAAAAATCTCGAAAATCGAGGTGAAGGAACCGCATGGGGAAAGAGAAACGATGACAGGGATTTTCCCGGTCAACTCATCCCATTCGGATGTCTTGTTGATTTCAAGCCAATCGCGCCAAAACCGCGTAGGCTCGAAAAGGGGGGGCTCAAAAACGCCTCCGAACGGGACGAACATCACAAAGCTGATGAAGTTCCTACAAAAGATCACTGGATCTTCGATGAAGAATCTGGCAAACTCGTCAGAGTGCACGTTGAACCAAGGACTAAGCTGTTCAAAGCTGACAGCGTTGACGCTCCAATCGAGCATATTCGTCTCACCGCTGACCGTGATACATGGGTTCAGTACGATGAGGAAAATGGAGAAATGATGCACTCCGTAGACTGGAGATACGGTCCGGATTCCACCAAGGAGCTGAAAGCTCCGTGGACTGGCGAGACATATTTCACTGTAAAGCCAAAAGAGTTTGACCCTCTTGAGGACTCTGATTACGAGCCCGAAGGAGATGATGAACTAGCTGATGATTCAGGGCCGTCCGATCACGGAGAGGACGAGTACAGTAACGTGCCCGCTATGCCGGCGCAGAAGATTGACCCTGCATCTAAAGCGCCCAAATTCGGGCCAGTGTCGAAACCTGGGATTTTCCTGGGTTATAGATTAGAGCCCGGTGGCCAGTGGAAGGGCGACTACTACGTTGCCGATCTTGAACACTTTAGGAACGGATTTTCCCGACCCAGTGTTTATCAAGTCAAAAGAATTTGGCGGAACCCTGAAGAGGGATACGTTTTTCCCATGTTGGCCGCCTATGAGCGTTTGACTAGGGAGGTCCAGCTCCTAGATACTGGAGAAGGAAAGGGTCTTCCCAAAGCGGATGCTCCAATCGAACCGGACAACCAGCTCAATGCCGATGGTCCGGGTTCTGATCATCCTAACGATGACAGTAGTGATCCTGCTGTTGACTCTGAAGCACCTGCTGATGTTCCTGAAAGGGACCACTGGGTGCGTGATGAAGAGCCCAAATCCTGGCACAGACACCATGTCGATGCTAGGCAAGCCTTTTTCGGGGATGATAGATCTCCACTGCCTCCTGGAGGCCCGTCCCAAGCGGATGTGGATGATTATCGTGTAACTCATCTGAAGTACATTGACTCTACGCAACAGTGTATCCGTGATGACAGGAGAATCCTGAACCCTGGACATCGAGTCAGAACTCAAAGGTTCTGGACTGGTGTGACCATTCTATATGATAAAGGGCATGCTCCTTCTAGGGCTCCGAGGGTCACTCTGACCAAGTTTAAGAATAGGCTAGACAAAGTCAAAGACCTCGACGCAGGTGAGCCTAAAGCCCACACCTTACACGGTGATGAGCTTGATTATGAGCAGAAGGAGGAAAGAAAGGAGAGGTCCTATTCTGGATCTGGTAAACCCAACTCCATTCTTCTACCGACTGGAAAGGTATGTCCGTCGGTATGCGAAGGATATACATCGAGGCTGAAAGGGAGGAAGCTCTGAAACGAGCGCGTGCCGGCGAAGCCGCACCCTCCAGACCAGCTGGACCCGCTTTGATAAAGCGGAGATTGTTGATAGAATTTGCATGCGAACTTGACTCTAAGCTCTCCGCCACCATGCTGGAACAGGGGGATATGACCAGATTGATTGAGATCGTCGATCAGAATCCTGGTTGTGACTTATGGGGCTCGATCCCGTGCGGACCGTGGAGTACTTGGCAGTATGTTAATTTGTCTCAGTACGGTCCCGAGTTCGCAGTAGAGCTCAATGAAGCTAGACGAACGTCGATGGTCATGTTTGCTGCTTTCCTTCGTGTCGCCAAACGCGTGCGTTTTAAGGGAGGTAGAATTGCATTCGAGTGGCCGAGGCATTGCCTTGGTTGGAAACAGCCATTTATGAGGCGTCTAATCGACGATCCCGACATCAGGTGTGTCGATGTTGACGGTTGCGACTTTGGAATGCAAACGTCTGATGGTGTTCCCATCAGGAAGCAGTGGCGGATCGCCACTTCTTGCCCTGAACTAGCCAACGAGCTACGAGGGCGCACGTGTAGCCACGAGATAGGCTACCCCCACGCCAGGATCGAGGGAAGCCTTACGCCCTTGACTGCGCGATATCGCATTGGGATGTGTAAAGCCGTAATTAAAGGTCTTTACGGGCATAAGCCCTACGCGGCTGCCCCTGCTACCTTGAGCGAGGAGGACGACGCTCCTGCTGCGCCTGTTGAGGTAACGGAGGCCGATCCGTGTGCATGGAGACGAGACAAGGATGCCTTGCTCGTCCACATGTTGAACAGTTATGCAACACTCCCTACTCGGCAGACGCCTGGCTCTGCGGGCTTAGATTTAAGCTCGTGCGATGAAATCATCGTTCCCGCTAAGGGAAGTGCTCTTGTGCAAACTGGATGCGCCTTTACTTTCCCAAGCGGAGTTTACGGCCGCATCGCACCGAGATCAGGTCTGGCAGTCAAGCACATGCTAGACGTAGGTGCAGGAGTAATTGACCCTGATTTCTCAGGAGAAGTGAGAGTGATGCTTTTTAATCACTCTGACTATGAGTTTCGAGTTCGACCTGGAGACAGGATCGCTCAACTCATACTCGAGAAAGTCATGATTGTTGATGCCAAGATCACCGTCAAACAACCCGACGTAACCGTCAGGGGGGTTAATGGCTTCGGCAGTACCGGCGGGTACCCTGCTGGTCCCGCCATAGGGTTAAATGGAGATCCTGTTCCGCCGATGCCCAGATCGAACAAGGCTTCGGGGCATCAACCCAACTTACAGGGCATACCAACTTTTTACGCCTGTGTAGCAAGGCCTGTGACGAAGAAGGAGCAAGCTGGTAACGACAAGGCTCGTGCAGCTCTCCTCAAGGAGTGGACAAAGCTCCGAAAGTTGGGATGTTGGGATGAGTTGAGAGTTAGAGAGTGGAAGAAAGTTGCTGCCGAAGCGCGAGCAAATGGCAAGACAGTCCATGTAGGAAGAATTTTTGACATATGTGTGGAAAAGAATCATGAACTCCCTGAGGATGATCCTAATAGGAAGTACAAAGGGAGAGTAGTGTTTGAGGGATGCTTTGTGAGGGACCAGTCAAATCACTGGGCCATGTTTTCCGAAGCTACCTCATGCCCGGCAACAATGGCCGCAGGCAAGATGTGTGATGCATATGGCATGTTGCCTGGTCACGCACTACAAGTCAGTGATGGCGAATCCGCCTATACCCAAGCTAAGCTACTGGGTCCCACGACATGGGTGCGTCTTCCTAAGGATCAATGGCCGCAAGCATGGGTAGATGCTGGCTATGACGATCCGGTCTGTCCTTTGATTCTTGCCCTATACGGGCATCCTGATGCCGGCACATTCTGGGAAAAGCATTGCGAAGCGAGGCTTATTGAGGTCGGATTTATCCGTGTCCCGGAATGGCCGAGTGTGTTTTATCACCCTAAGTATAAGCTTTTCTTGTGGTGTATGTTGATGACTTCAAGATGAGTGGCCCATCCGCTAGTCTATCGATCGGATGGGACCTCATTAGTCGGGTAATTACGATGGAACCGCCGGGTACCCTAAAGCGGTATCTGGGCTGCGAGCATGAGTTTGCTGCAGCGGATGTACAGGGTTTCTTCGATCCTCGCACTGCTTGGACTGTGGATCATCCACCATCCAAGGAGATGCCTGACATTCGTTTCGGAGAGAAACGACTTCGAGCTGACGAGGTTAAATTCGACCCGGCTCGGGTGAAGATCATCAAATATAACGAGGCGTGCTTCATGGAGGCGTGCGTTGATAGGTACAAGGAGCTATGCCTTCCCAAGTACCCTAGACCTCTGGTGAAGGCCGAGACGCCTTTTCTGGATGAAAGTAAGCCGGAATTTGATGAGAATCCCATCAACCCGGAGGTAGATCAGCTGTTTGGGCAGCCGTCTCCTTGCCCAACAGACGTGATTGCTGAACAGCCCGGTGTCCTAGGCGACGCTGCAGCTGCAGTTCTCATGAAAATTTTGTATGGTGCTAGAATGGGTCGATACGACCTTATTAGACCTGTACAGGCTTTGGCCAGTCGAATCACTAAGTGGAATCGACTGTGTGATAAGAAGCTTCATAGGATTGTTTCCTATATCAACTCGACGCTAGACCTACACCTATACGGATGGGTCTGCGATAAGCCTAGTGACATTGAAATCGTCGCTTACTGCGATGCCGATCTCGCTGGAGATCGTACCGATTCCAAGAGTACATCTGGTGTCCTTATTTGCCTAGTCGGCCCAAGGACATATGTTCCCATTACCGCAGTTAGCAAGAAGCAAACTTCGGTATCCAAATCGACTCCCGAAGCGGAGATCGTTGCACTAGATCATGGCGTGGCCAAGGAAGGCATGCCACTTGCACAGCTTTGGCAGTTTGCTATCGGTCAAGGCACCGGTAAGCCTGTCACGGTGAATTGTATGGAAGATAATGAGGCCGCATGCCGCATCATTATCACTGGGAACAACCCAAACATGCGATATATGTCGCGTACTCAGCGAATCGACATTAGTTGGCTCAATGAAGTCTACAATGAACAGATTTTTCGTTTCGTAGCATGTCCATCGCATTACCAAGGCGCGGACATTCTCACCAAAGCGTGCGTAGACAAGGTGACATGGGGTAGGAATTTGCAGACTTTAGGAATGTTTAATCCAGGATTCCTGGAGAAATTCATTAGCCATCCCACCCTCCCTGTCGTAAAGCCTGCTGCACCTGTTCTCCCCCCAATTAGGGGGGTACGCATGGAAACCGATCAAAATTCATTTTTCAACAAATTCATCCAGCTAGCTGAATCCAGCTATATGGTTTTTGACATAGTTGAGGATCGATCAAATGTTTGCGATACGCGAAACATTTTCGTCGATTCTGAGCTTGGCATAACGCCTGAACCTCAGTTTGGTAGATGGCTTACCTACTTTGTTAGACCGGCCAATCTTTGCCCTGTTATCCCTAGACGGGGTACAATTGAAGGCTCCAGACCTAACATTTTGTTGTGTAGATATAGCAGTTTGATCGATGCATCCACGCGAGGGAATTGGAGCAAGATCAGGCGCGTACGTGACCAGGTAGAGCAGTGCAAATCATGTCTGAACGACTTAATTGAGCACGCGCTGAACACGAAGTTTTCCGTAGGCATTTTCATACAGCCGAATACCTGGATTGCTAATCGCGATATTCTTGTCAAGCTTGGCGTAAACCGCTATAGCCGTGTTGTACACTATTGCTCATGTCTTGTAAATAAGGATCATGTGCATGCATTGACATTAATTTGCATCTCACGACATGTGAACTCTTTCCCAATTTTCAAATGCAACAGGATGTATCGCACTACACGTGTTGATCCTCTTGCGCATGACTTAGTTGTAAAATATGTGACCCGCGCTGCTCTTCAAACAGCCTTGAACTGAGTAGGCTTGATGGACATCATTCACAACAGCATTAATCATGCTGCACTAACAAACGCAAATTCGCGACATTAGTTCAGGCACATTCGCCTCAATTAGCTGGTTTGTGTTTGTGTCAGTTTCCGCCCTGGTGGGCATGTTCGTAGGGTAGCTTTGCAGTTTCATGTGCAGTGGTGTAGCAGGGTCGTTGTCAATGCACGACTGTTTATCATAGGCATGACCATATTCGGTCCTACACCAGGGGAAATTGCCCCTTCGTACTGATGTAGTTGACACCCAAGGTTTACACACCTTTGGGTGTGGGAGGCATCCCTTATCTCGGGGGATCTTTCGATGTTTATTTTGTCTTGGTGGTACCCTACCGCTTCCCGGGCGCAAACTTGCGCCATGGCAGCGGCTGCATCCGCGGCCGGCGGAGCGGCGGGCGCTGCCCCGCGCTCGAGAGGTTCGTCTTTGGCGGCGCGGCAGCAGGCGGACTATATGAACCCGAACTGCGCCTGCACCTTGGGTCCGCTTCCAGCGGAAGCGAAGAACGCAGCCAATGCGCTGTCCGATGAGAGGCCTACTCGGCTATCGGAAAATCTTAGGATTTGCTACCCGCACTTGACGGCAAAGTCCGATCAGTACGGTAATCGCACCACTGCTGAGACGCAGTTGGTGCAAGTCAAGGAAGGCGTCAAAGACCCTCAAGTCGTCGGTGCTTTTTCCGGCATTTTCAACCTACTGGAGGGGTTTGACACGGGCATGATTGCGGACAAGTCTCTCATCCCGTCTATCAAGAAATACCGCCGCCTACGCGTGGCTGGTATTCTCCAGGCCATGCTTCTGGGTGAAGTGGAGCTGAGTGACCAAAGCATCTACACGGCTGCCATAGTCATCTGTGAGGCAATGCCGCGAGAGCCTGAGCTCCACTGCGAGCCGACTCGGAACGCGCTGATTGATATGACATTGTCTACCGCCGTTTCCCCTTCACTGGTTCCCCGAGGCGGGAACTGGTTGTATGAAATGGCAAAGGTTGAGTCACGCTGGCAGACCTTTTTCCAAGCGGCGAATAAGAATGTTATTCGCGCAATGCAGTCGGCCGTTGAGAAGGGTAGGAGAGATTTGCCCTCGAATGTACAGCCGGCAGGAGCCGAGGAGGCGTTTAAGGCCTGGGCATACCAGCGTCCCACTGCCCTTTGTACCCCACCCAAGGCGGTGGTCGGGTATATGAAGGCAATTTATTGCATCTCAGCCGATGCGCTGGCAAAGATGCAAACGGTCAATGCACATGCTTTTGAAGTAGGATCCATGCGCAAGGAGATTGAGGCCGTGTGGTCCTCCTATGATGATTTTGTGGAGTTCTTCACGGAAGAAGTGGGGATTGCTCCCACCATCTTTCACCTGATTGAATGGAAACGCGCTAAGCCGCTTACCATGCCGAGCAAGGAAATCGGGGATTGGCACGCCGGTGAACCCGTGCTTGAGCGCGACGGATATCTGGTGTTCCCGATGCGGCACTGCACAGAGCTCAATGCAGCCAGCATGCACGAGAGATGGGTTCATGGAACTCAATTCTCTTCCCTATGGAACATATTGGGCCATGGGAATGCCGTTGCATCGCTCGGAGATGCCGAAACGCTAACAGGCGTGTGGACATCGACGAAGCCCGTTTTTCTTGAGAGTTATTACTCTTGTCTCAGCCATATTGGCCTGGGCGTAACCGTCCGTCTGGCACTTTTGCTACGTCCTCTCGGTAAGAACGCCCACGAGGCGTACAAGCATACTGAGAAGGGGCCTGCACACCAACGCGTGATAAGGCAATTCCGCGTTCGTGTTGAAGCAATCGCTCTCAAAGAAGAAACGATTGGTGAAGGGACGTCTGCTGTGGCGGGGAATTTGCTGTCGCATAACCCTGCCACGCACCTTTGGAATCCTGTGCTTGAGGTAAACCCTCACTCGGCAGAGGTCGGATGGATACGTCACGGCGCCAACCGCGTAGCGCTGACCATTGGGGCGGAAATTCCCGCCGGGTCGGTGGCACGTGAGGCGTCGGTTCCCCCGGCAAAGCCCGGCGGTGAGGTGGATTTTAAATTCTTTCCTCAGGAGATCCGCGAACTCGGCGAGGTACGATGCTGCCCGCTGTTTGAAACCTGGGAGCACTATGTTCCCGCATCGGAAGGAAAATTATTTCCCTTGGCTGGCGGCCTTCCTTTTTCAGGGGCTGCAAAGCTCATGTACCATGCGCCAGAGCACGCGGTATCGGCGCTTGCCAACGCAGCCACTCAATGCAGTGGGTTCATGAGCGCGATCAGCGGTAACATCTACCCTGATCGTCAGGACCGCCAACCGTGCGAGCTTGTGCGGGAGATGTGGGAATCATGGGCGTTCAATGTCCGGACGTACATTATTTCCATGATTTGGCCCGTAACGGCAATGGAATACGCCGGCTGCGAGGAGCCGGACGATTTGGGGTTCGTTCTCACAATGCTGGGATACGTCAACCCCTCCGCTGCAGCTGGCCTATGCGCCGAGCTGCTAAGCGGATGCATTCCAAACAAGGTCTCCTACATAGGCGTAGAGGGATCTCGCGTTGTGGTGCTGGTTGGGCCCTCACACTGGGTCACCGGCAGCTCGGGTCAGTCCATTGCTGGAGCAAAGCTTCAAGAGCAGTGGACGACCATTAGGACAAAGCTCCCGGCCAAAACCGGCGAATACGCGCTGGAGGTCGTGGAGGTTGAAGAGGAGACCTCAGTGGCTGAGCTTCTCCGTACCGTGGTTAGCCAGAAGCTGGCTGACCCGGTACACGCAGGTGCTCCTGCGGGCGCTAAAGATGATATATTCATCATCTTTACCAAATGCCTGTGGCTGACCGAATGGCGTAAGTCCGAAAACACGTATGGTCCCAGCCCCGATGCGGGTAGGATCATCGATGAGAACATCGATGCCATGAAGGCATTCGCCAATAAGGGCGGCCGGAGCCAGGCACCGACGATAGTCTTGTCGGGTCCTGGTATCGTTTGGCATGGAACAGGCAGGAGGTTGCAACCACGTTTTTCATGAAGTGCCGCGATGCCGGTTTCCCAGCCTACCCATCCAATGCGATGTGGTTCGGCTGCTCAAAGAAGAGCCTAAACGGCGGCGTTGTCGGTATCGAAAGAGGCGGACACCAGTTTATGGGTCTTGTCTCGGCGTTCACCGACCTGGTATGTGTGCTGAGGCGTGAGTACTCGATGAGTGATGAGGTCCGGGAAGCCCTGGCCATCGCTCTGGATTTCATGGTAGAAAATGATTATCTGATGAAACCATCGGAGTCATACCTGAGCGCTGCGAAGCAGTGCGGAGTCAGAGCAGGCCTCACACCGGTGGACCGGTGGTCCTCATCTGAGGATGCGCCATGGGCGGAGGTAATCTCTGCTCCTAGGACGATGTCGAGTGGCCAATGCGCCACAAGTCATGCGTCATCGGCCAATGCGCCTGCCGCGACCAGTGCAAGGACTTCTGAGCAGCGGTCTGTGCCTCGTCCCTACGCGGGAAAAGGGCCACAGACAATGGCTCAGCGAGTCCGGTCCTCGACGCCGCCCGCAACGGGCAGGCAGAGGCTGGGCCAAGCAATGGCCGATTTCGGCCAGTCGGCCGCAAGTCGCGGTCTCTCGCCGGCAGTTTGTGGCAATCAGAGAGGGACGATACCTGCAAAGCCAGCGCAGGCGTGCGGGTATAGCCCAACCACGACTGGTGGCCCGTCTAAGACTGGCGGCCAAAGAATCGATTTGAAGCCTGCCACCGGGAAGCAAATGTTGAAGGTTAAGCCTGATCCTCCCGAGCTTCCCAAGGATGCATACACCGATGATTTTCCATCCCTGGCCAAGCGCGAAGCCGCTAACAGATGGAGAGGCGGGGCCACAAGGAGTCCCAGCTGTGTGCCACCTAAGGTGGGAGGATCGTTGCCATGGCTATCTTCGGCAGCTGGCCCTCCGCCAAAGTGTGCCGCTCCTTGTGCCAAAGGACCCGAGGTCAAGGCACCTGGGGTCACGGGCACACCCGTGCCTAAAGCGGCAGGTGCTGACGCACCGAATGATGGGGGTTCGGGGGAGTGCGCTCCCGCGAATAGTGAGATTACGCACCCTCGGCCCGAGGTTCCGCCGCGGAAGGCAGTTAAGAGTCCCCCGGCTAGCCTGTCTCTGAGCCGGCGAAGCCTAGCCAGACAGAGCCGTCACCTAAGCGTGGGGGCAGCGATCCAGATGTCGCTGGTGGGGATAATCCTCAGCCAGAGGACAGCGCCCCGTCCCTGTCGACCGATGCGTCGATGGGGATGGCTTCTCATCCCGAAGCATCCAGACCCGCTGGTCAGGATGCACAGCCCGAACCTGCGGATGCAGGTGGGGCCAAAGGGGCTTCACCCAGCCAAGGCGCTGCGGGTGGCGGCAATGATGGGGACGGCAATGGGGCGGAGGGAGATTCCCCTACCTCCCCTGCCGCCGGGCCGCGACGATCCAATGGATGGGAGCGGGACTGGTGGAGGTGGTGGACCCAATCCGCCTGATGGCGACGATGATCCGTCTGAACCCGGGGACCATGAATCTGGCCCGGAGTCGGAGTATTATGCGCCCGCTGAAAGCGCGGATGCTTGCATCGTTGTGCATTACCTGTTCCGAAGAGCCGGTTACCCGCCAGCGTTGGCGGCGTGGAGGAACGGGGCCTGGCCAAGGCGCCTTCTTTACCCTAATCAGGCTGACTCTATTGAGGATGCCCTCGCTCTTACTCTGTGGCAAGGGCTGTCAGAGGATCAGTTTTTCCAGCTGCTGGACAATGCTTCAGCAACTGATCGTCGTTTCGGCGAATACGACTGGGATTTCCTGTCAAAGGCCATTCTGTCTGACACGATGAATGCCGATGACATTCACCACGCAGGAGCCAAAGCGCTTGCTGATTGGGCTGAGGATAACCTTGGGCCATTGTCGTTTGGCCCTCGATCGGACCTAGTCGCACGGTTTAACCAGATGCAGACCGAAAGGGGGCATCCAAACAGGGAAGCGGCAAATGAGTCATGTGTCGGCCCAGGGAAACAATATGTTCCCCGTCCTCCGCTGGAGGATCAGCCGAATTCGAACCAGATCTCCGCCGACGTATTCCGCGGTCGGGAGATCCGTTTGGGGCTCACTCTGCCTGACTCCCAAAGCGGAGATGACGAGCTCAGCGCGCAGGACGCAACGTGGAACGTTGAGTACTGCGACTTTTACAAGGCCGCCGCGAATCTGTGGCGTGCGAGGTCATGCTTGCGCGAAGCCGCAGGATGCATGATTGAGACTGGGTATGTTCACCCTCAGATGGCTGCGGCCATTGCGGCGACTGAAAAGGTCGAAAGATTTTGTAATGTTCTTCGGGCTGCCAACCGCTATGCCGGTCTGGGCACGTATCGATTCAATGAAATCGTGGGCAGGAATCTGCTCGATGGATATGACGACTGGAGAACTCCTCCGAGGGAGGAAGACCATCCCGAGTTCCTTGCTCGGGAGGTTGAGGACGTCTTCCGTTCCTATTGCGCGGGCCTTTTGAGGTCAGAAAGTTTCGACCTCAGGTCCTGCGTAATTGACCCGGAACCGGCGCCCAAGGCGGAGCCGGCTCCCAAGGTGAAGCCACCTCCTCCATCTCTGTCGGTCAGTAAGGGCCTTCCTAGGCGATCGGCTCCTGCTGTACATACTGGGTCGGCTCACACCGCCAAGCGTCCGAGAGAGACTGGCGGTGGCTCCACTGGGAGCGTGCAGATCCGAGGGCATTATTTCGGCAAAGCCCGCACAAAGGAATCCCCTGTCCAACCCTCTGAACCGCCAATGGGCGGGGCGGGGGGGAGCGCACAGCCGTCCGCAATGGATGTGGATAAAGAGGGGAGTAAGGGCGATGAGAAGAAGAACAAAGCGGCCAAAGAGGCTGCTGTAGCGTCAAAGAGCGCAAAGCCGCCCGGCGAAAGCGTCGCGTCCTGAGGCCCTAAGCGGCTTGTTGGATGTGACACTGATCAGTGATGTACGGGAGCGTGATCGGGATATTTCCGATGACGAGTATTCCCCTACGAATGTGTGCATGTTTCCAGAATCATGGGAGGGCGCAATGCCGACCTCCGTAACTGAAAAGGCCGGAGGCTTTGAGCAGTTCAGAAACGAGCTCATGAGGATCCAGAGAATCCTGGATTCTCCGGCGTTGGTTGACCTTGGTAAGGTCGATCTGGACGCTCTGGGCGAGCCGCCCAGGGAGTACGTCTCGGATGAGGATCACGAGAGTCACGTAGATGATGATGGGATGGGCCCATATGTGGACAAGTTCTCATCAATGGGCGACCGCGACCTAGTGCCCTCAAAGCAGGAGCCGCCTTACTATGAGGCAAAGGCGTGGCGTACCACTGAAGAGGAAATTGAGAGGATGAAGAACCTTTTTCCATACTTTCGTGCCGAAAATTATCGGCTTATGGTACCAAAGCGCACGTACAGGGCGTCCTCCCTGCTGGTGCGTCGCTAGAGGAGGCACTGATGGCAAAGCCCGATGTGTGCCCGATTGCGAGCACCTACAACCTCACATACGAGGGTGAAGAGGTTGTGTTTGATGCACAGAGCGGGACAGCAGGCAGAATCGCCTGTCCTGCCGGTAACGACATATTCCATTTTTTCCCCGAAATTAAGGATGCGTCGGCGATGATTGGGCGAAGCTCCAGGGAGTCGCAAATGCTGCTAGAAATTTTGTCGGGCAACACTGACCCAACGCGGTTGAACGTGAAGCCCGGTGAGCCGGCCCCCTTCTTGTGTGGGACGGTTCCAGACATTCTGGGAGGTTGGATGTCAATGACTCTAATCTCAACGCTCTTTGAGGCCCTATACGGGATCCATAAGTGCACGAGTGTCGAGGTGGCGACCTGGGCGGGTTCTCTCGCGAAGGAGAACCCAGCGTACCCTCCAGTCGAGCTCCTAATACGGACGGTCTGGAGGGGAGATGGCACGAATGTGCGCCCGAATGAGGTGCTGTTTGCGCGTTCCACCCTAATCGGGAGGGACGTGCCGTTCAAGGTTTTCAAGCGTTGGGCACTGCGTGACCGAACGCCTATGGGGCCTTTGCTTAGGCCGATGGGAGCAGCGGAGGTCCCTTATACGGGATACGTGCTGCTGACGATGGCCGAGTATCGGTCCGCCCTCAAAACGAGGTGCATTCGGAGGCCCGGCAAATTCGCCATCACAGTTTTTCCCATGCGACCTGAGCAGGTCTGCAGAGGGGAGATCATGATTGGGTTGGAGGGCGCAAAGGTGCCTCTCCTCAAGTTGCCAAGCCCCTAGTGAGGGCGAATTTTATGTTGACGATCGCGTTAAATACATGGACAAGCGCCATGTCGTTGTGGCCGTTGACCTAAAGTGGATGGCCATCGAGGAAGCCGCCGGCATCTATAAAACCCGACGCGGTTTGATTGCCGTGCGGGAAGAGATACATGCACCCTTCTGGCGCGCATGCTATCTACACCAGGAAGGGGATGTAGTATACATCCGTCCCTGGGCGGTCCGTGAGTTGAATGTTCAGGGACCGCGGAGAGGGGTGTCATTTTCATGGGACAAAGCTCCCATGCATGACTACTGGTGCCCTCGGTGCGCGCATTTGAATATGTATGGCACCATTCTATGCAATGGTTGCCATTTGCCGATTTTCTATCGAGAGTGGGTGCCAGGCACCGTCCGCTCCCAAGTTAGGAGAGGGCAGCCAGTCTGGTTAGACGGACTCAAGGCAGTCCGTGCCAGCAGCTGGTATGAAGGGGAGACTGACGTGTGGCTCCTCTCATGGCATCGGTAAACCCGATCCGCGAGGTGGTCAGCTGTATGATCTCCGGTTTGCGCTGTGCGCCGCACCTTGTGCACAATCCCAATGCGGATATTGTGCAAGTTGCGTTTCAGGAGGTTGCAAAGGTCACCTCAAAGGACACTCACGCTTGTGTGCGTGCGAGTGATGAGGCTCTCGAGCGGTGGGTAGCGAAACAGCTGCTCATCGAGGAGAGTAATACTGGCGTCCCAATTCCCGACAATATGTCTGTCATGACATATTTGATCGAGCACCCGCAACAGGCGGCGCAATGGGGTCGTCATATGACGAGAAAGGGCAGTCTAAATTCAGCATTTGCCCTTTACCTCTCTGTGCATATTTATGATGCCTACCGCATCGGAATTGAGGACGGATATTTGGTTCCGCTGTTTGGCCTAGGCGCCTCACGCGCGGACATCATAATGTCATTGGTGCAGGCTGAGCGACGCCTCGCGGACTTCAATAGTGAGGACCCAAGTTTTGATGCCTCCACTGTTCTTGATTGGAGTATCGACTCTCTGCGGGCCAGTGGTGGATCCATCACGGCCCCGATTGAGTATGCTGAGGCATACATTTATGTCGAAAACAACAAGGTTGACATGGTCCCCGCTGCACAGCGCGACGGCCAATGCGCCATTGTTTTTGCTGACCCGCCGACTGGGAAGCACCATAGGCGGGCAGCCACTCCTAGGGGAGATCAACGGTCTGCTACCCCGCGACCTGATTCCAGGGCAAAGGGGGATCAGCAAAAGGGCAAAGCCCCTGCGCACTCCTGGCCCAAGGGTGGAGGTCACAAGGGTGACCAGTTTCCAGGAAAGGGTCACAAGGGTGATCAGTACAAAGGCAAGGGTGGCCAATACGGCTACCAACAAGGGCAGTTCGGTCGTGGCATCAGCCTGATGCTCGCGGGTCGGGGTACAAGGGTGCTCAGGCAGCCCCTTTCCCGTTCCCGAGTCCGATGTATCCCGCTTTCCCAATGGGAGGATACATGCAACAGCCCATGGCTGGCATGATGCCACAAATGTGGCCTGGCGCAATGCCGCAGGGTTGGCAGCCGCATATGCAGGGTGATCCCCGCGAGTTCGAGAATCCGAACTCGCCGCATACCCCTACCTGGGGTGACGATGACGAGTTGGCCGAGACAGTGCCTCCCCCCCCTGGGGACTGGAATGTCAGCAAGGGGAAGGGGCGGCACGGCGGTGGACGACATCGGTGATACCTGAAGTCTGTCCATGCGTTTTGCATGGCTGCGCCAACGCGCGCATGCTTTCATTCCGGAATTCACAAGATGGACTATGCTCCTTGTAGTATTTCTTTGTCTGGGCTATTCGCCATTTCAGAATTCAACTGCATGCGTAGCTGTGCGCTATTCGCGCAAGCTGCGATTACCTGTCAGGTGTGCGTCGCCGCAGCAGGGCAGTCACTCTCGGCGGCGTCTATGGCCGCTGGTGATCTGCATCCACCTGCACCGCTGCTGCTGCTGGTGATGGTGCTCATCAAGGTGCCGAGGTGAAGATCACGGGCGCCCTGCACCGCTGCCGGTGATGTCCTACTCGGACCTGGACCGCGGATCGCTGCTGGTGGTATCCATGGCGATTGTCCTCGAATGACCGCGCGCCTAGACGGTGCTTATTTATAACCAAGGCTCATTGGTCTATGCACCATGTTTCAACCGACTGGCCAATGCGCCTAATCTAATAATTAAAAATTAAATCCGCTTGAATCAAATGGTTCAATGTGGTTGCAATGCAAATGACAATTCTTTGGCTTCATGCCGGCCATTCCGAAGTTGATCCTTTGTTCTTTTCTTTTGTTGCTTTCTCTTGTTTGATTTGGCTACCGGCGAGAATCCGCCCCATACCCGTAATTCGGGGTGGTGGCGGGATCCGGGCTTCAATGCGAGCCCGGGTGTGGGGTCGCGAACCCTGGTAGCCTAATCGGCTTTGTTTGTCTTGTTTGTTGCATTTCAACTTCAACATGGCCAATGCGCCCTTCCAAATTCACTCCTTCTCTTTGTACAGGCGAGGGGGGTGTTTTTGGGGGGCATGTACTTTTATCATAGCAGTTTGTAGTACGCCCATACCCAACGCGGTATTTGGCTCAAGCTTTTCAACCCGTCGACTCGCACCCGCAATTTCGGCGCCAAAACATCGCGGCACGTGGTGCACTTCATCAGCACGTTGTGCTGTTGCCGTGCGCCTGTGGTGGTGTCCTTGGCGGAGGTTGGTCGGGGGTATTGGTTGGGGTTGGTGCGCACTGGTTTGCTTTGCTTGCTTCGCTGCATTGTTTGCCTGCTTGGTTTGCTGCTTTGTGCTTGCTTTCGGTTGTCTCTGCCCTTGCTGGGCTTCTTTACCTTGTTACAACTGGCAACCCTGGTTCGTGCTTGTGCCGGCCGAGGGCAACCGCTTTGCCCTTGGGACCGGGGGGATAAGGTGGTCTCTTCTTGTTGGTGGGTTAGGGCCTGTTTTATCCATCCCGAAACTCTGTTTCAAACCCTTTCGCAGTTATGAATCAACAATGATTTGATCTTGAGGTGGCGACGATAAGCAAGCAAGTGAGGAGCAGAGGGACGTGCAGGCGATGCAGGGCAACGACATGCAGATGCATTTTTTGCCCTTCCAGGAATTGTGGCCTGGGGACAAGAGCTCCGAGGGCATTGCCCTGTATCCAACCTTGCTGCTGGCAAGGACTGGCTGCTTCTTTCCTCACTTCCCCTCTTGGACTTTATCCCTTTTGTGAAGGTCCTTTTAGGGCTTGTTGGCCACACCGGTGTCGCAGGTTCTCTTTTTGCCTTGGCACGCTGAGAACGGAGATTGACCCCTAGGATCCCAAGGCCTGTTTCTCAGAATGGGACCCCCAAATTGGCCAAGTGCTTTTTCGTTTTGGTTTCTCTGGAGTTCTTTTCGATTCCCGCCCCTCCCCCCCGTTTTCTGGTCCTTTTGGGACTCCGAGGCTTGCCTGCCTGGAGCAAGGGATCTTTAACCAGTGTCATAATTCCGTCTCGGTTTTCCGCCTTGCCAGCATTTGGTTGGGGTGGCATTTTAAGTTGTTGAATCGATTTGTTTGGATACTTTGCTTTTTAGCTCCTATTCATAACCAACAGATTAATTGTTTGCTCACCCCCACACTGTAGCTCCCTCCCTTCTTTAGGGACGCTTGCAAGGAGCCACGGGACCCTCCTCCTCGCCTCGAAGAACCCAGAGGATCACCCGGTCCTGGACCCGAAGTACCTGACGGAGGAGGTCGACATGAAGGACAGTCCGTCAAAAGACTGTCTCGTGGATCCGGGCACCTAAAAGTAGACTTGCCTTTGAAATGTCTTTTGGTTGCAAATACAGGGGCCTCCCACGGGGCTTTAAACAGGGTATCAAAAGGCAAGCCCTGCAGGTGTACACAGGCTTGATCTTGCGACCGTCTCCCTTTGCAGGGATGAACGAAAGGGAGACGGCCTCTATCAAGAGGTGGTTTCGGCTTGCGTCACACAAGACTCATGCGTGGGTGTAACATCCAAAAAGAATCCATTGAAGGTCGCTCCAATAGAATCTGTCCAGTTATGATAGGGGAGGTGGGAGCAAAACTTCTTTTCATGAGGGCGTACCAATACAATCGATCTTTTCCTAGGATTAGGAGTTAATTTATAATTCTGGATGAGATTTTACCGTTAGGAAAGAAATAGGAAGAGATAAATAAGATAGGGATAAATGGCTTTGCAGAAGAGACTTGCCGATGAGATACAACTTTAGAATGAACATGAGCTGATAGAAAGGCCGGCTCTCGTTCTTATCACTTCCCAACTCTTGAACCGAAGGGAGGGTGTCCCCCAATGGATCACTGGCGAATTTGACATGAACAAGGACTGCCCGCCGTTGTGTACCATGCAGCACGCCTGCCCCTGCTCTATTATATAAGTTCAATCCTGTCCCATGCTTCTACGTGTGTGTGTGTGTGTCAGAACCAGGCGCCATTACAGACGGCAGCGGGCGCATGCCGGTTTGGAGGAAGAAACCGTCTCCAGGAGGGCTTGGCTCTACTTTTCGCATTCGGCTTTGTTTCCTCCCCTCCGGCCAAATCAGGTGCCACCCCAAAAGGGTGCTCCGGTCTTTTTGGTGATCGTGGATGGTCGGTCACTGCAATAGGTGACCGCTGTAGCTAGAAGCTCTCTTTTAGCTGGGCCCCGTCCCCCCCCCCGTCACGCCCCCAAGTTCAGATTCGACAAAGAGGCAGCACGCAAGTTCGTTTAATGTCTTGGAATTTCTGTGAAACTGCCCTCCTGAGGTCTACGGTGTGTGAGTTGTTTCGTGTAAGATGGCTTCGTGGCGCTGTCAGGAGATGTCATCCCGCAAATGTATGTTTGCGTCACGTTGCGTATTGACTGCACTGCATTTGGCACGGGTTATCCCTCTGGTGGAAGGATCCAACACTAGTAGATAGTTGCAGTTCATCATATACGACACAGCGGTCAAAAGCAAACTTGTGTATAGCCTTCAAACTATTCAACCTCAGAGGGCTACCGACAAACGCCAGAGTGTACAGCTTTGCCTCAAGCACAGCATTCCGAGAGGTCCCACCAAGCGGGTTATGCCGTTCTCGGAGGACCTGAACAAAAGGCAGCTTTCCAACAAAACATCACTGAGCCCACGCAAATTGTTACACACAGAGTAGTTGAGTTGCCCTTGACGGCAATAGATGTAAAAAAGCAATATGCAAACCACTCATTCCAAATAAGACGGTAGGGCGCGAAGCAGAGCAATATAAACCCACGAGCCAGGCGCCGATGCATTTTCCCTCTTGTTGACCTTAGCAATTGATGCACGCAGAGGTCTTGGTGGAGGCGTTCCAGTTGGCCCGGCAGATCGCTGGCGCGGAGCCGCTCAAGAGCAAGATCCAGGCGGAGGACTGCTTTAGTGACGCGGGATGATTGATCCACCCGGTTTCAACATGGGTTTGTCTCCGAATGCACAAAATAATTGCCAGCTCCAGACCCACTTATTTCAACGCCGCAGCCTATTCAAGCGCAGCATGCTGTGCGATTCGAATCTAGTAGGGCTCCCTATTATTGGGTTCAACTTTCAATTCATTACCAGGACCTTCCATTGGCCATCACATGATCCCCAGAGGAGCAATCCATCCGAGGTCACTCAAGCATCCTATTGAAACCATTGAAAGCACATCGGCGGTCCTGGCCCTTCAGGCTTTCTACACCTTAAGGGTCCTTTATTTTCAAGTAAAACCGGAACTTGTCAAAAGGTGAACCCTCACGGACCATCATCACCAGGTGGAGGTGGCCGCTTATCCGGAGTACGGGACGCGGCACGCCTTCCTCCTGTGTGATCGTTCAATCCACTACTTGAGGCCTGGTTCGAGTGCCTTGACTCGAGGGAGTTAATTCTGTGCGCCGTATTACCCAGCACCTCGAGCATTTGCTCGAGCTTACTGTTGAGCGTAGTCGAAACGGCCATGTTATGAGTATTTTGCTTGTCCGTGTAGGATTTGCAGTCCCTTGACTTTACCTCAAGGTTGGCTTGTGTCTCATAAAGTTGGTCTTTAACCCACTTCATGCCGTCCCTATTATTGGTCCAGCATTGTTCGACATCTCGCATCATCCTGTCAATCTGACATACCCTAGTGAACAGGTCCTCGATTTTGAGGTTTACTCCACCAATCGCAGGATGGTTGGATTGGCTCTCCACTAGAGATCTCTCAATCATATCAACACGAGCTATAGGCCCGGTTACTCGATCAGAAAGAGATTCAAAAACAGTTTGAACCTGGGTGATGGAGCGAGCAACATCATCATAGCTGGCTCGCTCATTTAGGGCATCGCCTATGCTTATCATGCGATTGGAAACGATCTTGACGCGTTGGCCAAGCTCGGTCACGATGTCCTTAGTCCCTTGTGACAGCTGCATGGCCGCGTTTGCAGCCTGCGTACACGTGCTACTCACATGGACGCATTGGTCGTATTTGGCCCTCCACGAGTTAACCTCAGTGGAGAGCTGCTTGATGCATTGATCACTTCTATCATTCCTACGCCCAAGGTCCTCGACCTTAGCAACCAGGCGATGAATGATCGCACTTACCGAAGAGTCCACTCCCCTCTCTCAAGGGCTGTTACAAGATCAGCAACCTCGTTGGGTTGCTCTTCACTCGTAGGACCAAATCCTGATCCGCGATCTCGAGGAGTGGACAAATCAACCATGATTGGATTAGATCTCGGAGGAGTTCTGAAATCATCCTGCACGGCCGTTGATGGTCGTGGGAACTCACTCCGATTAGGAGATTGACTCTGATACGGAGCAGATCTCCTAGCATCACGAACCGCAGAGGGTTGTGTCATGCCCAGGCCTTTGGCCACGGACAGTTTAGGAACAACAGGCCTATCCGTTCGCATAGGAACATCAGGTCTCGAGTCAGCAATAACAATGTCATTCAAGTCGGTCGCATTGGACACTCTAGACTCAGACATCGATTCAATATCAGTCGCATTACTGATGGTATGATTGCGACTAGAACTTGATGCCATCATGGACTCAGATTCTATCGGAACATTAGCTCCGTCCATGTCGTCCAGAGCGAAAATGGAAGCCGCGTTGGGCGTAGGGCGAACACCTTGTGCGTTCAAGCCACTTGACCTATTAAATTCCTCCTGGAATGCTTCGATCCCATCAAGCACGTTAACGAGTGTGTCCGCGTTTAACTCTGCCAATGATCGACGCTGGATCACCTGATCGACCGCGTCCTGAGTCCCGCGCATTGGGGTTACCCCTGTGGGCAGTTTCCCGATCCATCCCCCTTGCCCTATGCGATCCAGTCGAATTTGACCTTGATCGGTTGCTTGGGGTTGGACTGGGATGCAAATCCAATCTATCTACGATGTTACACTCCCTAGGGCTCTCAAATCCTGAAAGTCCTGGGGGAGGGGACATGTTCCTCATGGTCGGGTTTACCGACGGCCTTGGCCTGACGTTACGGCTGGCCACGTCAGGATTGAGATTCTCAATCGACAAAGGTAGCATGAATTCATCGCTTCCAGCAGCCCGTTTTGGGCTTTGGAATTGCGGGAAAGATGACGGGGCGGGTGGCCCTGGCATCCATGCGGCAAAATCCATACCAAAAATGTTTCCGTCGTTGGGCCATGAGGCTCTCCAATCGAGCCCACCGGATTCGGTCGGCAGATGAACGTCAAATGCAACTCCACTGGATATACCAGGTTCGGGATTACCGAGCACTTGAAAAGCTATGCTACTGGTTGGCACAGGTCTACTGCTACTTCGAGAGTCACGAAACTCGGACTGACCAATATTCATCAGCTCCGGGAAAGATGAGGATTGAGCTCCAGGCGCAATACCGGGCTCGTCATCATCACGTCCTGAGACGGAATCATCATGGCCAGGACGATTAGACCCACGACCCTGAGAGCGATTAGCTCTTGAGGCATTAGACGATAGATCATCAGTGCGAGTAGCACTGGATCTCCCTGAAGGCATCGCTTCTGAAAAAGTGTGGTCCGACAAAAAGTCAGGACCGGAAAACATCGGCTGTCCGGGCACTTGGTCGTCATTCACAACGTCCAAGATTCCGGCCTGGCCGAGAACCCATTCGTCGGTCACCACATGAGGTCCGTCCTCAGTGATTCCCGCCATGACGCCTACAGAAACCTACGGTACCTGCAGGGTTATTATTAAAAGGGGTTCGCGGTGCCAACCGAGGACGAATCCTACGGCTGATAACCTGCGAAAGGGTTTGAAACAGAGTTTCGGGATGGATAAAACAGGCCCTAACCCACCAACAAGAAGAGACCACCTTATCCCCCCGGTCCCAAGGGCAAAGCGGTTGCCCTCGGCCGGCACAAACACGAACCAAAAGGGTTGCCAGTTGTAACAAGGTAAAGAAGCCCAGCAAGGGCAGAGACAACCGAAAGCAAGCACAAAGCAGCAAACCAAGCAGGCAAACAATGCAGCGAAGCAAGCAAAGCAAACCAGTGCGCACCAACCCCAACCAATACCCCCGACCAACCTCCGCCAAGGACACCACCACAGGCGCACGGCAACAGCACAACGTGCTGATGAAGTGCACCACGTGCCGCGATGTTTTGGCGCCGAAATTGCGGGTGCGAGTCGACGGGTTGAAAAGCTTGAGCCAAATACCGCGTTGGGTATGGGCGTACTACAAACTGCTATGATAAAAGTACATGCCCCCCAAAAACAATAACCAAACACCGGCATGGAAAGGCTGCATCCATGTACGAAGGCATGACAAGGGCCTGAAGCCACGGCTGGACATGCGCCCGCTTTCCCTCCAATTGTCTGAGTCTTCACTTCGGCTCTTTTAAACCTCTCTGACCGGCCACACCTCTCCTGGTAGCTCTCTGCCACCTTTGACTGGCAGAAGCACAATGCCCCTACAGGCGGGAAGTCGTACACGCCGCCCTTCCCCAAGGCGTGTTGCGCACGGCCTGCGCCCAGCATCCGGCCCCAATGGTCAAAATCTCACTGGGTGGAAGGGGAAAAGCGCCGAACCGATTTTGCTTTCTGGTCCTGGACAACGTTGCTTTGCCGGGGAGGTGATGCGACCTTTTGCCACCCCGTTCAAATGAGACTTCTCCCTGCATATTTTGAGAGCTCGAAAACTTGGACTTCGAGGCCGCAAATGGCCCAAGCATGGCCAACGCCGGGGCTCCCGCTGATGAGGGTGCTGGTCTGGCGGGCGGGATTAAAGGCCAAGGGCTCCCGCCAGCTGAAGCCTTGGCCGGAGAAGCCAGGATCTCCCTGAAATGTGTGGCATACATTTTGCACACGGAAGGCGTTTTGCCACTATGGGGCAACCCTACCATTTTATCCCAAAAGGGATGGTCTGAAACGGAGTAGCCTGGAATCCTGAGACACTCCCTAAGAAACCCAAACCCTACAGTCCTCTTGAGCTCCTTGCTTTCTACCGTTGGACCCAACCCTCCCACCATTCGATCCAAAAGCCGATCTTCTCACCGGGAAACGCAGCCCTGCCCCCACGCGTCAAGAAGCGCCTAGAATCGTTCGCAAATTGCCCTAAGGGTTTGTAGTTTGAACGGTTCACTGGGCGACTTTGCGGATGCAACTGGAAGCTCGCTCTTGATGTGAGTATGTGTCACACAACAACTAAAACAACTGGGGTCTTTAACCAGAGTTGCCTTTCGACCATTTTTTTACAAGTGTAGAATTCTCTAAGCGAGGGGTCCCTTTGTGTTACCCACAAAAAAAAGGCTAATGGCAAACGCTGCTGGAAGCTATCTCTTGAATTGCATCTATGTGTGGGAAGCGAACTAAGGCAAAATCAAACCTCGGTATCAAAGAAGTCTATCCAGAACCATGCGACGTGCGGCTCTACAAAGGCGGACGGGGAACGGTCTCCTTTAACGTGTCCGGTTTGATTAATTTGCGGCGCCAGGGAAAAAGGTTAGGGGTGCAAGTGCCCAAAGCATGCGGCGGGCAGCGTAGCGGGAAGCACAAGTGATCGCACAGGTTGCTGCCCACCGCCAGATCCGCTTGGCACTCAAGGCCAACCGCCTGCGGGCGGCTGGAAGTGCGACTCTCACCGCTAGAAAGCGTGGGCTTCCCTACAGGAAGCGGACTTCAAAAAGGCCCAGGCCCAGACTTCATTTGGCCTCATCCTTTTCCTGGCCTCCTTTTCCTTTGATCAAAGTTAGTTTGTGGCTGCCTTTCGATAACTGGGGTTGCACGCCTTTCGATAGCTGGGTTTGCAGGCTGAGCCCGTCGGACCTTCCACTCCAAGCCGACCCAATTTTAGGTACTTGTGGAACCCTTTCTGGATGTATTTTTGTTGGCCCATCTTTCTGCCTTCTGTTCGACAAACATCTTTCACATCTTGCAACGCCTCACCCAGCCCCTGTTAGTCATACATATTCACATCTTCCAACAGCTCACCCAAGCCCAGCCCCTGCTTGCTTCCACATCTTCCGCATCTTCCAATGGCTCCCCCATCCCCTGCGTGTGTGCACATGTTCCGCATCTTCCAACAGCTCCCTCAACCTGAAGATGTGGAAGATGTGGAATCAAACAGGGGCTCGGGGAGCCATTAGAAGATGCGGAAAATGTGGAAGATGTGAAAGATATGGAAACAAGCAGGGGCTCGGGGAGCCATTGGAAGATGTGGAATATGCGGAAACAAACAGGGGCTGGGGAAGCCATTGGAAGATGTGGAAACAAGCAGTGGTGGGGGAGCCATTGGAAGATGTGGAAGATGTGGATGATGTGGAAAGAAGATGTGGAAACAAGCGGAGGGACTGGAAGATGTGGAAACAAGCAGGGGCTCGGGGAGCCATTGGAAGATGTGGAAGATGCGGAAACAAGCAGGGGCTGGGGGAGCCATCTTTGAACAATGTGGAAGGTATGGAAACAAGCAGTGGTGGGGGAGCCATTGGAAGATGTGGAAGATGTGGAAACAAGCAGGGGCTGGGGTCGGTTCCCGCCAAAACACGCACCCAACAAGGGGCGCCTTCAAAAAATCACACGCCCACATTGGAAAAGCCCCAGTCTTGGTTGGAGATGCATGTATTGTGGGGAACGCCCAAAACGAACAAATCAAGCCGCTGTAGCGGAGCCGTTGGAAGATGTGGAAGATGTGGAAACAAGCAGGGGCTGGGGGGCCATTGGAAGATGTGAAAGATGTGGAAACAAGCGGAGGGGCTGGGGGAGCCAATGGAAGATGTGGAGACAAGCGGAGGGGCTGGGGGAGCCATTGGAAGATGTGGAAGATGTGGAAGCAAGCAGCTTCCAATGGCCCCCCCAGCCCTTGCTTGCTTCCACATTTTCCACATTTTCCAATGGATCTTCCCCAGCCCCTGCTTGTTTCCGCATCTTCCACATCTTCCAAAGGCTCCCCGAGCCCCTGCTTGGTTCCACATCACATCTTCCAATGGCTCCCGCAGCCCCTGCTTGTCCTTCTTGTAACCTCACTTGGTGCATCCTTCATTTAGGTGTGATCCTTGATTTGAAGCCCTGGCCTCCAAATGCTCCTTGGGTCCGATGCCCGACAGCATCAGTAGCTGGGGGCTGCCGATGGCACCCGCGCACACCACCGTCTCCTTGGCGCGGACATACCTCGCAAGGAGCTTCGTGCTCAATGTGTCTACATGTGTGTTTACACAGTATACACATGTGTTTCGAGGAAACATGTCTATATGAAACATGGGTAATGTGTTGACCGGCCTCAGAGCCCACACAAATGCACATCTGTGTACCTTTGCCAGCAAACAGGGGACATGTCAGACGAAAGTTAAGGTGTAGCCCAGGCAGGTGCTGGAGCCGGTCCCGCGACGAGGTTCCCAACGCGCCTACCCTTTTCGTTTTGATGCAGCAAACAAAAGTGATTGACCTGGCAGATCTCCCGTCTGGAGCCATTTAAGTTTGTTGTGTTTTTCCCCGTCTACTCACTCCGACGATGCACAAACCAAGTTGCTGCTGGCTGTTCTTGTTCGCCATTCTCTTGACCAAAAGACAGCTGTCACAGTTCAGGATTCACCTTGTGCCCACACTCCCGTGTGACTACTAAAACCCCCTCGTCAAAAGGACTTCTTCTCCATTGCGGGAGCCCTGCCTTTTCCAACAAAACTCGCTCATGGGGCGACCCGCTCGCCCTCAAAAACAAACACTTGGGCACATGTTTGCTTTGTCGATAGTAGCTTCCCCGCATTCGGAGAAACCCATTTCGAAAGCCTGGGCGCTTCAGCTCGCCCTTTAGGCGGAAGTGCACCCCCCTGGCCCGGAGCTCTTCCAGCTGGATGCGCTCGGCGCACGCGCCGGTGACGATCCGCAAACTGGCGAGCCTGCTGAAAGGAGAAACAACGGAGGAGCGCTCATCTTCACACCCAGAAGGAGTTGGGAGCCCTTGTTGAACGCCCCCCTTCTTTTCCTGAAGCAAAACTCACTTGAGTGGTTGTTTGCTATAACTGTCTAAAGCAAGCATCAACAAGCAATACTGGTACAAATTATACGGCATAAACAATAACAGGAGCATGACGAACACAAACAAGCCAGCTCCTGTAGAAGATAGGGCGCTCTAAGTCAAAGCAATAACCCGCCTCGCTGCCCGCGTGGCATCAAATAAGTAGGCCGACGCCGCATCACTGCGCACCCCTTGGCAAACGGTGGCTTGAATCACCGAGGCCCCCGTCTGCGTCTCGCCATTGTAGTCCTCACGCACAGACTCTTTGTGTCACCCATGCAAGGGCCCAGCCTCGTCATAGGCGGCATTTACCCAGTCAGCAAAGTAGGTAGCCAATCTTACAACTTACAGCCTATGTGTTAAGCGGCGGTTGCCCCTGCTTGCGCTATCCACAGAAAGACTCGAGCCACCTTCAAACTCCATTGTGCCAGTTTCAATATCCACTTGAAGTGTCAAACAGTTTCAGACATTGTATTACTCCATTGTGCCCAAGCAGTTTCAGACATAACATCATGAACAGTGACAAAGGCTCAGGAAAGCGCAGCGCTGCTGGTTTGACCATGCGCCGGGGCCAAGATCCGCGACTGTGCTCAACTTTAATTCAGGCTCATTGATCCACTGGCAGATTCCAGGCCGCACGTTGACCGAGGCTTGGCATGCTTGGTGCGCAATGATGAACATCTTCATATTTGCAAACCATGCCACAGTTTAAGCAACAATACGTAAAACAACTGGAAAAGTAGAAAGTCAACTGCGAGATTTCCTATGGTCAAGCCGCCGGCATGATGGTCCTCAACCCTCGGAATGCCAGCCGCCTCGCAGGCTGCGAGGAAGAGCTCGCACACCTCCCTGGTGGCCAGGCCAAACCTCTTCTCCGCCTTGGTGACCTGGCTTGGGAGGTGCACCTCTTTCAACATCTGCGCAAATTAGGCGTCAGGGTTTCTCAAATCAGTTTGTGTTATATTCTACAAACGCACGGCGGCCCTGTTTTGCCACCAGTGAGGCCGCGAGGGCATTCACCTAGCTGTCTCCCCCACCATTCCCCACCCTTTCTGCGTTCAACGTGTCAGGAATTCACGAAGCAAAAGCCCTCAGGGAGGGGTCTGCATCATGCGAGGAATCGCTGGCTGTCCCCCCCCCATCAGTGGGCTCCCCAATGATTTGTACACAAGTTTGGGACTAAAGCACCAAATTGTTCAACCATCAGCTCTCTTTTGGTTTCGGTTGTCCACTTGCCGACTTGGCTGGCCAGAAACAGTTCGAGCATTTTGGGCCTCTAATGTGAAGAGGAAGTCTACTCCACCCCCCCCCCTTCCAAACAAAAAAACTCACCGGTTCTGCAAGTACATCAAATAGGCCCATGAAATGAGGGCTTACCTTTTGAAACCCTTTGAAGAATATGAATACGCATCTATCGTTGCCTTCAGTTGAAAAGGGGTCGGAACATCAGCTTCTCAAGGTTTTGTTGGGGGGTCGTTCGGCACCGACTGTTGCAGCACTGACCTGGATGGGTCCGTCAAAGCCGCGCAGGGCCGGATTGCCATCGCCGTGGTAGTGCTCACACTTCTTGAAGTGCTTCAGCACCTCACGTGGTTTAGACCGAACTTGTTGGGCTGCGACTGAACATCTTACTGGTTAAGGGATTCCAAAGGTCCAGCGACTACCAAGAGTGCCACTAAGACATTAACATATTTGCCAGGAGCGCTTCCAACCAATTGGGAAACAACGAATCATCTTAAGCAAACGGAAGAAGAGGACAAGACGCAAAAGGGTCAGTTTGCTCAGGCACCGATTTCCAGCCCCAGCCCTGGCATCCTAAGCGTGTCTCCCAGTCGTCAAACGTCCGGGGGTCGCCCCGGACGTACAGGCACTGGTTCACGCTGGAGCAGCCGCCCAGGAGCTTGCCCCGCGGCCACCTTGAGGCCCGGCCACCTCGGGAACTCATTGCGTTACAAGGGGATCAACGCAAAAACAGCAAGTTGCCATTGTACACACAGCCAAAACGAAACATGGGCAGATCCAGAAACAGGGGGCTTCTTTTGGGTGGTGTTGAAAGATGACACCCAAAGCAAACACCTTGCCATTTTAGGACACCTACATTGGAACCTGACAGGGGACCCGTGGGAGAGTGTCGCGCTGTGCTGTTCAAACCTGTTTGAGTCGCACAAGGTTGTTCTTTTGCCAGCTTGTCCAGAGAAATGTTCCGGGCCCTTCCAAAAAAGGATTCCTACACTTTTGTTTGGGGAAAAAATGCTTTATTGGCTAAAGGCAAAAGCACATCCCTGACTGAAACATCAACCCCAGGTTTCCCCTTCCTTCAAAGCTCTGGGCACACCCGTCCACAGCCAGGGAGTGTGCCAACCAAAGGTTTTCGTCGTCGTGGGCGCAACCAAGGCAATTGGTCCAAGGCGATTGCTCCAAGGACAAACCCTGCCACCCCGCATGGCCTGCGGCCTCCTGTGGCACGGTGGAGTACACACAGCTCAGCTCCGAAGTCTGCAGCTGGACGCTCTGAAGGAAGGGCGACCCGACGCGCCGCCGGATTCCGCGCTCCTAGCCAAGCTTCCCCAAAGAAAGGGCGGCCCACTTAGGGAAGCTCATGAGTCCCAACGTCCCAACCTCTCGCCCGGTCCTGATTGCTTGGGCCTGCCTCCAGGAGCAAGACCCGCGCCCCGCCTTCGGCCAAGCGTGCCGCCACCACGCAGCCTGTTGAGCCCCCACCCACCACCACCACATCGAACTCCTCCTCCAGGGATGGAGGAATGGAGAGAGAAGTACCCATAGCACCTACACGAAGGTAGAATTCAAGCTGCCACGACCGATTTGATGCTGTGAGCCTGAGATGCTGCTTTCAAAAGCCTCCACTCGTCACCAGAAAATCCGGTGTCAGTTCTTCCCCACTGACAAATCAGGATGGGCAGCTTGCTGGATTGTTTCTTGCAACGTGGAACACGCGTATGTCCTTCCGCCGCTCGCTCCATTGTGGCTCAAAGGCTGCAACCCACACGAGTCAGTCAAGCAGTGCCAACACGTTGCATACAGCAATCATGGAGGTAGCGGCTTGGGTGGGACTTTGTGAAACTGCCGTCAGAGCTGCACGGAGGCCTCGCAAGCAAATCCATGCTCGAAAGGCTTGTGACAGCTCCAAAGTTTAACCGACTCAACCGCTATCAAGCCCTCTGTGTGGGCCATTCACGCGCTTTCAACATGTTCAAAGAAACTGGGTGAGACTATACAAGCGGGTGCCTGAAGGGGCACAAGGGCAAAGCCTGACAAAGAAAGTCACCCCAAGGTGTATGTTCGTCCGACCGGCCTGTCCGCTCAGCAAGTTGACCGCATCCTGACAAATTGGGTGATCAAGGGTGGGAGCATTACAGGGCTACCTCGGTTTCAACAGCTTTCAAAGCAGGCATGGCTGTCCTCGAGTGTGAGACTTCTCCTGGATGCCCACCTGAGACACGCCAACCCATACGCCCAAACAAATGCTCTCGGTTTGTTCAGAATTCCGGCGGGCCCAACACCAAACTGGAATATGCCAAATCTAAACCAATACCAACTTGCGACTTCTCATGATTTCTCCCACCGACCTCTTCTCCAGTTGTAAGTGGACTCTCTGCAGGCCAAATCTGGAACAGGGGACCCCTAATCGTCAAAAAAACAAACATGTTTCTCCCCAACGGACTTGTTGTTTGCTGTGGAGGGGACGTCCACAAACTGGACCCATGGCCCTCAACTTCTGACGCCCCCGCTCCGCTGGGCGGAGGCCAAAGCCCAGGTAGGTAAGCTGCTCCAAAACGGTCAGCCCTGGTCGGCGAATGTACACCAGGGCTGGGGGAAATGGAATCCACGTCTGTGAGACAAAGGGCTTTTTCAAAAACTAACCCTGTATATGGGGGAGATTCCTCTTCTTAATTGCACTGTTTGCTTTCCTTCCTTTCCCTCTTCTTTCTCTCTTTCTCTCTTACTCTTTCACAAGCACAGGCTTGGCACGGGCCGGTCACACGCACACACACACACAACAAACACACACACACACACCCAACACACACTCTCACACACACACACGCGCATACACGCACAAGCATGCAGGCATGCCGGCACGCATGCACGCACTCTGGCTCACAAGCTCACCGGCACGAGCGCGCGCAAGTGTTGAGCTTTCCTCGCGCACTGTAGGAGAATACTCGACGGCGACCTGTTGCGAGCGTAAACAGATTATTCTTTGCTGCTGTATGCCACGAGTGCCGAAGATAAGAACAAACTTTCTGTGTTACAAGCTATGTGGAAGTTTCTGGAGACGCTTACGGAATGCGCAGTCACGCTTAAACACTTTGGATTTCAGGAACTGGAGTCGGCCTTTTCCGCGGAGCCCTTTGGTCAAAGCCTTCAACTATACCCGCCCTGCCTTCAGGGATTGACGTTGACTCCGGCTGCGCCTTCAAAGCATCAGTGCTTGGCGCTGCATGATTGAACAGCTTGTTACTCACCCTCTGCATCTTGAAGTAGACTTGGGCGGCATCCCTCCAAATTGATTGATCCATAACAACCGGACGCCTCGGCTGGGTTGAGAAGTGCAGCAGACGGCCAACGAAAACCATCAACCCCTTCCTGTCTCACTTCTTTATCTACTTCTAAATATTTCTTATTAGAAAATGTAATTATCATTGATGCAGAAGCAGTTATTGAAAGGAAGAAGAGAGAAAGGGAGTGAAGGCATGTCTGCATCATCTATCTCTTTCTATCTCTTCCATCTCTTTCACTCGCGTGCCATTCCTCATCATCCTTAGTGTCTCTTCCATTAAATCCGATTCTAAATCTTGCAAATCTTTGATTGGCAATGGTAATGACAAAGAAAGAGACAGAGAAGGGCGCGAATTTGCTCTCTCTTAAAAACCATTCCGTGCCTTTCCAAGTTCTTCCTCTCACTTCTGCCTCTAAATTCTATTCGCGGGCTGCTTCTCATTTTACATGAGTGGGACAAAGGGAAGGGAAGAGACTAAGAGATAGGAAATTATATCAGGTGTTAGGCCATGTGCTTTCTCTTCATTTTTTCACACCCTTTCCCTGAGCGTTCATTGAGGAAGAGACGGGAACGGGAACCATGGGAAATGCTGGGTCTTTTGTCCGTACTTTCAACCTCGCAATCGCAACCTTTTGGTACAAGTACAGTGAACGAACACTAGGGCCGCTCCAGCTCAAAGTCGCAACCCTTCAGTACCCATTGTAATGTACAGGAAGCACGCTTTCAGGTTTTCCGCATCGTTTTTGTTCGACCCTGTTTGCTACCTGACAAGCTGTGTCAAGGCTGATTCCCACAACCATTATCGTTTTTGAAAACTCCCTATCGCAGGTTTGGACACAAGCGACCTCTCAAAGACTAAGCTTGAATCAACCGGACTTTGATACCCAAGCAGAGCGTTGCAAAGCGCACGATCCTGCCTGTGCTTTCACCGCCGCAGCTCGGAAGCCTTGCAAGCGTCATTGCCGAGCCCTTCACAAGCTGCAGCAGGACGCGGGCCTTCCGCTGTGCTGATTTGAAGGCTAGAGCTGTCCTGCGCAGGGAAGCAACACGATCGAGTCAAAACTCTTCAGCACTTCGGAGCTTGATCAGGTCTTGGCCACTGGGCGCGCAATTCAAGAGTGGTGGCTTGCTTTCAGCGCTAGATTTGGCTGTCCTCAAGAGGCATGGCGTCTGGCTGCTCCTGCCCACCGCCCATGGGGCGCATTTTCCCCTTTGTCTCAGACGCACGCACCCTGCACCCACACACCATCACGCTTCACGCACGCACGCAGCCGCTACATATTTCACCTTTCCGCTGCACGATTGTTTCTACACCTCGTCTCAGAGATCCTCCGCGTCTGGCCTGGTCAGACAAGCAAACGTGGGAGCGTTGTCAACAACTTGCAGGCCAAATTTTTGATTGGCTGGCGGGACGGGCCTTGGCCGCGGCAAAGGGCCTGCGTTGAACTCATCTGAGAGGTAGGAAGATGTTTCCTCCCAGAAGTCTTCCAGTGAGTCTCCACTGTCCTGGGGATTTTGAGACTGATCAAGGCATGCTTCAATCACCCTCTCTCTCACCCTCTCAGGGTGTGACCTCCTCTAGATCGAGCTGCTGCAGCACTCCAGTCTTCAGAAGGTTCTGAAACGCAGGATGTTTCCTAGCACAGTGCGGCAGGTGTGCCTAGCCCCAGCAAATGTTCAGCCAGAAGCGACAATGAGCAAAACAGCGGCTGTTTGCTGCCTGCTCAAGCGTGATGCGAAAGGATTGTCCAAGAGCTTCAGCACGCCTTCAGTACATCCATGCCCTGTTTCAAAATTCAGCAATTCTGAAGAAATTCTTGACGTTCTTCGACCAACCTGAAACTTGGTTAACATAGCGGGCCGCCAAGCAGCGGAGCTTTGCCAGCTCATCGAACACCCCAGGCGGCAGAAACTGCATCCTCTGAAAGCACTGCGGAATGATCGGCAGTGCCGGAAAGCGAAACATCAAGATTTGCAGTGTGAATCCTTGCAGTCTTGGCGCCTGTTGTGATGAAGGAGCAGCACCTGCTGGGATGGCAGCGGAGTCCATGATACCAGGAACCACGAAATGATGGAACTCTTGGCGCAGAATCTGTGTGTGTGCGTGTGCGTGTGCGCGCGCGCGACGGATCTGGCTTTTTGGCATACTGCTACGCAGTCGCTTGCCCGCTTTCCTGCCAGCATGTCTCTCGCCACTGCGCGCCCGCCAAAGGTTTGGCGCCCCGCTCAGGAGCACACGGTCGGCGCTGCGCACACGCCAGCACAATGAGACGCACGCCCGGTCAAGAGCGCGTGTTCGGCTTGCGCGCACGTCTGCCACATGAGAAGCACACCCGCTCAAGAGCACACTTTCAGCATTGAAACCACGCCAGCCACATGATAAGCGGCCCCACTCAAGAGCACACAGTCAGCCGCCCACTGCACGCACGCCAGCCAAGATATACGCTCAGTTACTCGCACGCCAGCTTAACGATTCGTGCGCTCGGTCAAGGGCACAAAGTGAGCGCTGCGCACGCGCCTGCCAAGCGATAAGTACACCGGCTCAGGAGCACACGCTCAGGAGCACACGCTCAGGAGCGCACGCTCAGCCTCTCAGCACTGCGCACGCGTGCAAAAACACCCCCACTAAACCACGCGCTGACGAGTAGCTGGCGATTTATTGCCAACCAACCCATCAAAACGCGCAGGCAACCTATGCCGTTTTGATCTGTTTTTGTTGCCTGCCTGCCTCTTTGAATGAAGGTGTGTTTGATTGTTTGCTTGGTTGCTTGCTCGCTGTCTGTTTCCTTGTTGCTTTGCTTGTCGCTGTGTTTGTTTGATTGTTTGTTTGTCAGGTTTGTTTTGGTCTGGTTTTCTTCGGCTTTGTGACATGTTGTTGGTGTTTTTTTCCGGCTTGCTTACTTGCTTGATGCCTGTTTGTCTACTTGCCTGTCTCTGCTCGTGTTGTTTGTGTTCGCTGTTCGATTGTTTTGCTTGTTTGACTGTTTGCTTGCTAGTGCGGGCGTGCGGGCGTTTGTTCATTTGCTTGCTTGGTTGAGTGGTTGGTTGGTTGGCTGGTTGGCTGGCTGGCTGGCTGGTTGGCTGGCTGGTTGACGATTATTTTTATCGTTTGGGTGTTCGATTGATCGGTTGGTTGGTTGGTTGATTGATTGATTGGTTGATTGATTGAATGATTCATTCATTCATTCTTTCATTCATTAATTCGTTCATTCATTGGTTGCCTGATTGTTTCATTGCTTGATTGATTGGTTGATCTGGTTTAACGGTTGAATTTCGAGATTGCTGACGCGTTTGTCCGCATGCGCCTGTTTGCTCGCTTGCTCCCTTGCGCGTGCGAGGTGTGCGTCCGCGCATGCGTACGTTGGTTGCTGCACGCTGCGAGCAGTCAGCTGTGAGTGGCGTGTTTGCGTGTGCGTGCTTCTCTCTGTGGTCACTTTCCATCAAACACCCTTACATGGGGGTTGATCAATGTTCGATATAGAGCCCCCAGTTTTGACCATGGCAAACTTTTCCCATGTAGGAAACATATCAAGCCTTCTTAGTGGTTTTCCAACCAACGGTCATCCCATGTTTTGCGTGATCAACTTTGTGATCAACCCCCACATGGGCATCGCCCGGCCTGCAAGTTTGAGAGTCCCTGGAAGATCCGAGGCGGAAGCTCTTGCAGACGGTTGCCGGCGACCTGGAAGAAAAGAGGCTTGGTTCTGCTCACAACAGCTTCAAGAACAGCTCAGTCTGCCCCAGCCTCAAACACGGGGTTGGGGTTGGGGTTGGGCCGACTTTCACACCTTCTTGTCTGTCTTGAGTCAAAGCTGCAGCTGGTTTGAAATTGAGCACTGCAATCACTATGGACCCCTGGCCCAGCCTTCATCTTCTTGTAGCCCTTCTCACCGACTTGATAATGATTGCCGGTGAGCCAAAGGACTTTGAGCTTAGACAGTCCATGAAATGCATCTTCCTTAGTTGAATAAACCCACAGTCGCTTCATCGCAAGCTACGTGCAAAAATCACAGAAAACAAATATGCTCTGAAGCTGAATTGTTGAGAGATCTTGGACGCCGAAGCAAACTCTGAGACAGCGTCTGGCAACTCCTCAAGCTCATTGAACTCCAAATTCCTCGCATGAGCCGTGCGTTCGTGAGCTGTACTGTCGTTACAGGCAAAATGCTCCTGGTCAACCGTTGTGGAAACTCTGTCACGCACTCACGGCACTAGGCCCAGGGCAGCACCCGCAACTTGGGCGGTAAGGAGGCTCCAGGCAGCCGCCGAAGGCGGCTCTCTGAAAGGTCCTCAAAGCGGAAAGTGCCGCCAAGGAGATCCCTCGACATTTCTACTGCAGCCATTTGTCCAGGCGACGCACAGTGGCAGGGATAGATCTGAGACCGGCCTGGGGGGGGTGTTTCAATGAGCAATAGGTACCAAAGCACCGGCCAACCGCTGGGCCAGCCTCCATCTTGTCAGGGGGCAAGTTTCGCAGCTTCGGGCTATGGATGAAAAGGCAGTCAAGGCCTGCGCGGGGCCAACAGCATCCCGCACAAGTGGAGCAAGGTCGGCCGAGCGAGACCAGAATATGCAAGTTTTAGAGACAACACAGGTAGCAAGGCCACGTTGCTGTCCTCAGACCGCCTGTTTGCAAAGTTTAGAATACGCTGCCTGATTGAAAACAAAAACACTCATCTATCTGACCGCTCATCAATCTGACCTGCGCTGACGAGTATGGTTTAGTCCAAGCGCCCAATTTGCCCCATTCATAGATTCTGATGATTCTGGACTGCCTTCAGGATACTGCTCTTGCTTGGGAAAGCTGAAGAGCTTGCGGCAGGTGGCAGTGAGGCCACAGTCTCCACCACCAGGACTCAGCAATATACAAGCAAGCATTGAAGCATTAAAGCATTGAAGCATTGATAGCTGAATGACAACCTCAACAAAAAGCCACATTGTGAATATGTCCACGGATTGTCAATGGGGTTGATCATGGAATTACCATTGGTTGGAAAACCACTAAAAAGATGATGGTTCACACTAAATGGGAAAAGTTGGCCAGGGTCTTTGGGGGCCCTAAATTGAATATTGATCAACCCCACAATGTCCAAAGAGTGCAAAGTCCAGAAGATTGCAACGTGTCCTCTCGCCAAGCTTCCCCGTGGAGCACCGGCAGCCGGCGGGGCACGTCTTTCCCAGCACCAGCAGTGGAGCGAGCAGCAGCCGCAAAACGGCTTCCGCCATCAGCATGGTCCCCTTAACCACTCGAGCAAACTGACCTGCTGCTGACAATGACAGCTTCGCCTGCCCAAGCTTTTCAAGGGAAAGAGAAGGTTTCAAGCAGGGGAGGGGGGTCTGTGGTTGATTGGGGCCTTTGATAGGAGGATGGCTGACAAGTTGGTGGGAGGGCTGAGGGTTGGCTGGGGGCTGGTTGAGGGCTGTCCGAGGGCTGCTTGGAAGCCGTCTGCATCTTTTATGTTTCTTGGCAGCTTTGAGATCACGTTGCGCTGACTAGGCGGCAAGTTCCAAATGTCTGACGCAGTCAACAATTAGTCTTGCCACATGCATAGCACTGAGTAGGTCATTGTGGCAACAGTCAGTCCTCACAAATTCTTTGAGAAGAGGCCTTGGCTCCAACATACACCCATCGGAGGGCGCATTGAAGCTCTCCGAATCGATTTCAACGAGCGCCATTGATTGTCATGAACCACACGCTGTTAGCACCACGCTGACTTCTTGCGGACATGGATAAACCGATGATCCAACATCTACGTGGGCCACTTCTTACAAGCATTCTGTACCAAACAACACTGAGTCACCCGGCGGCGCAGTGGCCAGCATCTGGAAGCTCATCACCTTTGAGCATGCAGGCAAACCATACTTATCGCGCTAGCTCGCGTTGCCAGCAAGCGGCATGGGTGACTCTGTCTCACACACAACGCGCCTTCAGCACTGTCTTCGGGCCTCTGCGCGGCAATATGGGCGTGGCTCAAATTTTAACTCTTGTCTCCATGTATCAAGGTGCCATCTTGGGTTATCTTTTTTTGAGCCACAGCCGTATGATGATCAGCAACATACCAAGCACTCCGTGCCACCGACTTGACGTCAATCGGTGACTGTCCAATCAACAGTGCTTGGCATCTCAGTGCACTGAAACATTGCAACTTCAGAGATCTTTCTTTGTTGTAACTGTTCAAATCAAAGTGTCTAACATTTAGAGAAACAAGCACTCTGCGCCACACTACTTTCAGAATTAATGCAAGCGAAAACGCACCACTGTCTGGGAGCCAACCTTGCCGCACTCCGGTGGTCAAAGCAAGAAACTTATGCCAAATCCAAGCTTTGCACCCCGAGTTGATCGACTGGGCGCCTGTGGCCTGAGCGCAAGCGAACAACTTGTGGCACACATTGAGCGATGCTCACTTGCACCAACATTGCGGATGCTTAATCGAATATTGCAAGCTAAACATCATGTCCAACCCTGGGGGCGCAAAGGACCGGAGCTGCCTTACCAGCATGCCGATACAAACTTATGACAACTGCAGCCGGAGGGCAAAACTACTTTGATCCAGTTGTCAACTTCCAACAAGGGTCCAGTGACAAGTCTGTTTCTTACATCATAAAGGCCTTGCTTGGGTCGTTGCGTTAGGACCCTCTGCAATCAATTGCAACCGGCGGCGTGCATGGAAGATGCGCCGAAGATGCGCAAACGATGCATTCCGCTGTTTCCCAAGAAGACTCATTCACACACACACACAGACATGGTTTTCCTGTACAAAAAAGGTGCTTAAGCTGCCCCCCTTGCAACAACTTTATTCGGCGCTCCTCAATCCGGTGAAGGACCCAGCTAGCAATTATCCCAGCGATGCCAGCATTTGTCCGAGCAAGCATTGTCTTTGTATGCACGCATATTCATGTTCAGCATTTACCAGAAAGCAGGAACGGCAAATCCTTCAACACCACCTTCAACATCAGCCCACGCAGCAGAGTCTGCGGTGCGCGGAGCAGGGGTTCAGGGTGTGTGACTTGCACCAAAGCGGGCCATCCCTCTGGCTATGTTGCTGCGTTGGAAGGGACTTCCAAACCCAGCGTCACAGAAAATGGGCCAAAGCCTCGTTTGCCACAGCTCCTGCAGTTGATTCTCCACTGTGGCCGCTTCATCAACTTCAACCCACTTCGTCCGCTTACAGAGAAATCGCAAACACTTCATGTCAAAAATCAATGAACCCTCATCAGGCGCAGGCATCGCTCTGGTAGCCAATGGCTCACTGGTCTGTTGGCAACTGAGCCCCCCTGCTGCCGGCAAGCCGTCCGGAACCTGTCGCTTCAGGCCACCCCGCGCGAGCGTCACATTAGAGTTCGTGGGCAGCCTAATGGATCTTGGGCCGTTCAATTCGGAAACAGTTCGATCATTGCTCTGCACAATCGAGTTTGCAGGACCTGCTTGGATTCTGACTGTCCTCAATGACAAAAAGGGCTAGCCATCCTTATGTTGCTGGGTCAAACAGGATGTTTGCCGAGGGCTTTGCAGGAGAACGGCTTGTGGATGCCAGTGCAAAACGCAACTTTGCATAGGATACAATCTGCCAAACGTGTGCATTGAATTTGGAAAGCATGACAGCCAAGGACATATTCGAATGTCTTTTAGTCATCTGCATGCGCCAAAGCATCCCTAGGGGCAGGAAACTTATGCTTGTCAAGCATCTGGCGCTGAATAAAAAAGGAACAAATCCATCTCCTCAAAAATTGGGGCCCAAGCATTGTCCGACTGGCTCCTGTCTTTGAGCTTAGCGGACAGGAAGTCAGCAGCTTCTTCCAGGAACCACCTAGGTATTCTCAAGTTTGTGATGGCGCACGTGTCAACCAACTGAGCCCTGATGCCAAAATGCAGAAACACAAGATCATCACAATGGCTGTGCGTTCAGGAAGCTCATGTGCAACTCTTGATCTGGCAGGATCCTACATGAGAAACTCGCATCAGATTCTCTAGTGCGCTCAAATTTGACGCGGCTTAGCGGCGCTGCCTTACCAACTTGACATTTACTTCACTCCTGCCATTGAGGACCACACATTGGTCGAATGCCGTTGTGGCCTCCCTCAAAGACTCTGAAGTGCCTCAACTTGCGACTTGCGAGTCCGTCTGTTTGTCCATGATATGCACGGCACGGACAACGCGTTCAGCACGTCTTTGGCCATGACACGGGCAGGAAAGGTCTCAATTGGTGGACAGTCTTGGGAATACATCTTAGCCCACCAAACAGGTGCATTGGACACACGTAGCACCTTGCGGCTGTTGCGTATTGCGGAGACAGGTCTGGAGCAACTATTGCCCTGCGAGCCACGCCATTCTGCGACATGTTGCACTCAGTCTACGCCATTTACGCTGACCGCGAATCCAGCATGTCAGGGCAAACCGGAGGGACGCATGCAAGATCAACCTGCATGAAACGCTTGGCAGCAGGCTTGTGTCCACCCCAGGCATCGTGCAGCGCCTGCCCACTTGCTCGCAATTCATTCCATGAGAGCGCTACGTTTGGATCAGGATAGGTCAATATCATGCTCCAACGGCAGGCGCGCCTGCGTATGATGCGGCAATACAAAGGTGTCATCCGAGGCAACGCCGAAGAATGCAGCGCCTTGGCGGACCGCCCGCTGTTTCTGTTCCACGGGTTCCTTGTGCACGAGTCCTTTCTTGCCATCTAAGCTGACTGCAGGCTGCCTTGGGCGCCCGGGAGATCGGCGACAACTGGCAAGGCGGCGACTTGCCACGCACTGACTTGAAGATAGATTAGTGCGATTACTGTAGCCACCTTCAACCATCTCTTGCCACAACTGCTGTTGCAAGCTTCTGGTCACTTGCGCTCTTGCGCTGATTGTCAGGAACTCAACATGTCGATGCGTTAGCCGCATGCTCCCACCTCTAGAATGTCAAAGCCCGCGCGGCTTGACACTTCGGTTCGAACCATGTCAAAGGCCTTAGCTCAAGACTGCAAGCAGCATCCGATGGCGAGACAAATCACAACACATCCAGATGGAACTCAATGAAGCGCGAGTCTGATCACTAACACACGTTGACAGCAAGATTCCAGGACCGCATGTTTTCCAAGTTGTCCAGTCCTTTGCGCGTTTAGCTTGACCCAGCTTTGCCCTTTGACATTTGAGGTTCAACCGCTGCTGGATTAAAGTGTGCGGAATGGCAGGACCAGCAAAACAAGTCTTGGCATTTTGGTCTTGGCACCCATCTCAGATGCTTTTTGGTCAACATGGAGCCGCGTGGGTTATTCGCGAGCAAGCCGATGCTCAGGCGGCTGCCCAGCCGGTCAAGAAGGTTGGCAATGGAAATCTCAGGGCACAATCGGTCAGACAAATCAGAACATCACTGAAAACTCAATCGCGCTGCCGCCAACAACTGGAGAAAACCAAAGCCTGGCGGACCTTTAGGCATGTGCAAGTCATAGAGACCCTCGCCTGCCCTTGCCCACCAGCTCCTCTGCAACACTCTTCAAGTCCTCTCACAGCAGGCCACTCGCGTCGCAATTACGAAGTGTGCATGCACAACGGGGTGCGCAGCTGAGAACCAAACAACTGCCGGGCCATCAAACACATGGCTGTGGCTCAAAAAACACCGGTACCAAACTGGAACCCTGGCAAGTGGAAACATGGACCAAAACCTGCGTAAGCCCTTCAGTTTAATTTTGCGCCACACCCACATTGCTGGAATCAAGCCTGACACTCCAAACCTGCAAGTCAAGAGCTGGTCAAGTAACTTCGCCTTGAAGGCAGAGTCCAGCACACAAGCGGCGATGCTGGAGTCCTGCGCATGCCATGCGGAGGGCATGCAGGCTCTACATGGCCCGATGCCCAATGCCCATGAACAAATCAGCTCTGTTTCCTTGCTCATGACTGGATATTTCACACTGCTTTGCTGGCGCATGCCTCGGCCACTCGCAGGATGGAAGTGGAAGCTCCCATGGACCTGGCGACTCTCTCTTGTTGTTGCAGGCCGTTTCCTAGCAAACTGCAAGACGCGCACAGTCCAGTGTGAGAGGGCGAGAGCAGAAAGGAGATCGCCAGTTAGATTGTGCATTTCCCTCTCTATGCCACGCAAAAGCCAACGCATACAAGTTGGTATGGCGGAGTTCTGAGAGTTAACTAGATGATGTTTCTCATTCCGGGTCTCTAGTCCTTCATTCAGACTGGCAATGTGAAGTTTGGACAGTGTTGCCCTAGCTGAAACGGCGTATATATTGCTCTGAAACGACTCACTTTGAGGCACATCATCGCGTCGTGTGTTCGAATTGAGGCTGCCAGTCTGGGGGGGGCACGGGGAAAAGAACAGCAATTGAAATTGTGTAAACTCAAATGAGCCGCAGCAACCAATGCCATTGGAAAGCACCATGACAACAAGTGTCGATGCTGTAGAGCAGGCAAGATCATGCGAGGATGCGCATGAGCGACTTTTCCTACCTGTTCGATTGACTCTTGGGCCTAACGGCCGGTCGGGGATGGTTTCCCACGTGCAAACGCTAACATATTCACACAGCTCCAAAATGGAGCCAATTTTTTGTTGGCTAAGCTTCACTTCTGCTTGTTGAACTTCCAGGGAATCTGGATGCTGCCGCTCGCCATGAGTCCCCACCATTTCCGCGGGCACATTCTCTTTGTGAGCACATCGCTCATCTGCCATTCCGTCGGCACCCAGTGGAGCGGCACCTTCATGGCGTCGGCTCCAGGCCAGGGTTCCTCAGCTCCCATTGCCGCTGTCCCTCCTGACGGAGGATCTGCCGAAGACCCGCCAGGTCGATGGCCACTCGCTTCTCCGACGGGGCCTTCGGTGCTCCCGCCCTGTGGATGTGGTCGTACAGGGATCGGCAGTCGGTCATGAGGTGAAAGTCCATCACGCCCGACTCGGACTTCTGGAAACTGCTCCACAGGTCCCGCAGGAACAGCGCATGCTCCGAAGCCTCGCGCAACACGCCATAGTTTCACCCGCAAACGTGGACCGGCAGGTCGTCTTGCACACCTTGCTCATCCAGGTCAAGGGGCTTGCCGAGCCTCCCTCCTTGTTCAGGACGTCCTTGTCCGCCATGAAGATCATCACCCCGAGCTGTGAGCCGGTCAGGAACTTTCCTTCTCATTCTTCATCACGTTCACCTTCCAGTTCTACGTTACCCCAGGCCGCATCGTGGTAGGCGATCAGGATCTCCCGGCCCGGTCGAACCTTCCGGAGGGTGCCTTCGCCCTGGAACTTCCCTGCTTGGGTCACCAGAGCGTTGGTCTCCTTGAGGTGCTTGATTCGGGGCGCATTCTGATGGCGCTGTGCCTCCGCCACACCCATCGGGTCTGGATTGTAGCGCGAGCCAGCTGAGACTCCCCACCACCGTGCGGTTGTCCGCCTTCAGCTCGCCGTCCACCTCCTTTTCTTCATCCGCCTCCTTGTCAAAGTCCAGCCTCTCAAGTCGTCCATCCATGTAGTCCTTCTGGGTGATGGTGATCGTGCCCTTCTCCACGTCCAGGTCATAGTGACTCCCGACATAGTCGAAGTCCCCAAAGTTCCACTCGTCGATGGGGAACATCGCGGCGGACCGCCTCGTTGATTGCTTTTCGGCCGGCCAGGAGCAAGTCGTCCACATGAGAAAGCATCAGAGCCCGGACCTCGCCGTCCAGGGTCCGGAATTCGAAGACACAAGGGTCGATGAGGTTGTGCTTCACCACCAGTGTCTCCCCCTCCACCTTCAACTTCAAGTTCGTGACGTCCTTAGAGAGTTTTTCCCACCAAAGCCTTGGGCTCGTAGAGAGCCCGAACACTCCCTTCTCGATGGACACGAGCTGGTGAGGTTCCAGGCCTGGAATCCCCCTCTTCGGCTGACGGAAGTAGAGATTACGTCCCGCCGGGACGCCGTTCAAGAAAGCGGCTTGCACATCCGCGGCGCAGACCTCCCAGTCCTCGTTGAGCGACTTCTGCAACGTCAGCATGAGGCTGGTCCTCGTAGCAGTCGGGGCATCACATTGCATCTCCCACCTTCCCGATGTCCGGGTCCATGTGTCCACCGACACACAGGCGCGCCTTCGGCTTGCAAGGGATCCCCGCATCCGGCGCGGCCTTCCTCTTGCTATAGTTCTTGTCCCGGTAGGCGAAGCGGCAGTTCAGGATCCGGTCGTTCGCCACATTCTCCCGGACCCAGTTAGACTCCGCGACCGAGAGCGGTCGCACGGCCTCGAACTTCAAATGCTCCTGCCACTGCTTCACCTCTGCCTCCACGTAGAGGTGCTTCTCTTCTTCGGGGATGCGCTCCCAGGGGAGTTCCTTCTCCAAAGCCTTATCCTTGGACGTCTCGCTGCTGCCTCGTTTAACCATCATCACTTCTCGCACGGCAGACTTACGTGCAGAGGAAGCCCGTCCAGAACGGTTGATCCCATGTCCACCATGCTCAGCGCCTTCACCTTGTTCCCGGCGGAGTCATCGAAGTGAATCACGTCCATGGCGAGCGCTTCTCCGAAGTCCATCAGCGTGGCCGGCCGAGCTGGCCGTCGGGTCCCGGGCTTCGTACATCTGCTGCATGCCTGGCACTTCAAGCACTTCGCAGCTCGGATGAGATGTTCATCCGCGTCCGAGTACTTCAGCTGGCGAGCCAACTCGTCGTTGGGCGGGTGCCTGAGGTTCTGGTGCAGCTTCTTGCAGATCGCCGCCCACTTGGCCGGGATCTGTTCACTGAAGGTGATGCCACGCGAGCCCTGCCATTCTTCATCTGGAACCAGCTCGGTCTCATCGAGACCCGGCTCGTCCTTCGGGAGCCCGCTCCTGGTCTTGGCTACCGCAAAGGCCGTGCGCTCTCCGGGGGTCGCCATCGCCTTCAGGTAGGCCTTCAGGACGCCGCGGGCAAACCGCCATGGGTAGTGAGCTGTTGCCCCAGTCTCTGCACCTTGGATCCGTCGGTGCTTGTGCCCATTCTTGAAGGCAACCGAGGTGGTCGTCAGTCTGATGGTCTTCCTCAGTCGCTCCTTCCCATCCAGGCTCACCATGCCGAAGCAGCAGAGGTCCAAGTTCAATGAGTAGCTGCCCGGGTCCTCCGTCCATTTCTTTACCAGCGGCTCCCGCCACAAGGCACTGCGGCTGGGATTCGCCATGATGGTATGGCCGCCGCTCATCTTCTGCAACAGCATGACCTCGTCGTAGAGCTCGAGGAACACCCGGTCTCGTTGTCGTAGCCGTCGTAGTTCCTGGGGCGAGTGGTTGAGGTGGCTGAACCCGCAGAAGTTCGTGCAGGGAGGTGCCAGCCACACCAACCGTGGCCTCTTCTCCTCGATAAGCCGCAGGACCTCCGCCCGACGTGTCGCCTGCCTAAGATCCTGTCCATGGAGAAGATCCCAGGGGGGCAGCACCGCTAAGCCAGCCGCCTCAAACGCTCGGGATATCCTTCCTTTTGCAGCAAAGATTTCTAGCAGATCGGGACGCTCCTCGTCCGCCTCAGGCCCCACCCGGGCACCAGAACAGCAAGTCCAGAGGTCGTTAACTGGCTCGCCGACCACCTCCTGGGTGAGGGCAATCGCCGTCATGAAGCACATTGAAACAACGTTCTTCGTGGCGCGGGCCATGTTCTGCAACTTCTTCCGGGTAGTCGCCTCTTGCGTCTGCGGACACCAGCCACCGCTCTCTGGAACTTTTCCTCCGCCGATAGCTGTCCGCAGTCACTTGCCTCCTCCGCGTCATTTACCTCCTCCGGTACTCCAGCTCCTTTAGCGCCTTGAGCAACTTTAATGCCTCCGGCAACTTTAACGTCTCGAGCGGCTTTAACATCTCCGGCGACTTCATCTTCTACTCCTTCTTGGTCACCCGGTCCAGGTTGTTCTTGTCTCGCAGCGCCGCCAGCTCCGTCTCCAGGCGTGTGATCCGCTCCCGGTCGGCCTAGTCTCCGTCTCTGCCATGGCCCACACCAGGTACTCCACCGGGATCTCGCGATACATCCAACCGCGGTAGCGTCCAAAGGGAACCACCGTCGAGGCGGGCCCCGCCATCTGCCGAAGTCGTAGCAGAAGCCAACCCCGGGTGGCCTTTTCCGGTACCTCGATGCCCACCTTCGCGGCTTCGGCCCTCAGCTCGGTCAGATTCATCTTGGCCGTCTGCTTCAGAGAGCTCGCAGTCTCCTTGGCCGGCTTGTTCTCCACCACCAGCTGGCGTAGCTCCGGCACCGTCCAGGATTGGTGTCTTCATCAAGTCTTCCTTTCGCATCTTCCATGGCGAGGTCGGCATGGAGGACATTGGGCTCCGAATTGGTAAGCTCCGAGGGGCTGGGCATCCTCTGAGGTTGTGTAAATGAGCTGCGGCCGATCCATAAGTTCTGAGCTGACTCACGCGTCGGTGCTCCCGATTGCCAATCATACGTGACGGTCTGAGAGAGCCCAGCTTGGACACAGGGGATCAGGTCGACTTGGCAAAGGGGTCCCAAGGATTCTATCAACTTCTTCTTCAGAGCGCTCTGGTCGGTCTTCCAATCACGGGGGTCGAACCAGGTCCTTCTGGGGGTCACATGTACTCGTATCATCTTCTCTCTAGTCTCAACCCAGAAGTCCCTCCCGATCTTGTTGTGCCTCCACCATGACAAGAAGGTTTCCTTGGGCAAGGCGTCCGACCCACTCAAGAAATTCTGAACCACCAGGGGGACCTTCTTCGGATAGAACAGCTTCGGGAAATCCTTCTCGCCCTCATCAACGGGGGCAGTGGGGTCTCCAGACGGGTGCGCCATGTACACTCGCGTGGTGCTCTGTAGCAGTGCCACCTCCTGATGGTCAGGAAGGCTATCAAAAAGCTCCTCGGTCGGGATGTAATCCCCGAGCTGGTCTACACGGATCGTCGGGTGTCCCGTGGCTGTGAGGCCAAGCTCGATCCCGGCAATCCCAAGCGACAAGAAATCGGCTCGGTGGCCCTGAACGTCTAAAACGGTTCCTAGTCGGGCTAAGGCGGTCCTGCCCAAAAGAAGGGGAACCCGGCCACCAGTGCAGTTCACGATGGAGACTTTCACCAAAAAGTTCTTGCTTTCCAGGCCCAAGACCGCCCATACGGCGAAACTCGACTGATGGGGCCGGGATGCTCCAAACCGGAACGTCTCCGACTGATCCACCGTGTAGATCGGCAGGCTGTTGGCCTCCGCGAACTGGGTGTACGCCTGGAACCAGTCGTAGCCCGCCACACTCCGGCTGCATGCCGCGTCCATGATGGCCACCAATTTCTGATGTGGCCTTCCCGTGGGGCCCGAACCCCCGCTTCCCCGGGTGTCGTTGTCCTCGCCCGCCTCGAACACCAGCGCCGGGTTCAGCTGTATCATGTCCTCATCTTCGACGCCGATCCCGGGCGGCCACCCTGTTCAGCGGGCAGGCGGCGTCGTTATGCCAGTGGCCTTTACGCTTGCATGCCGAGCAGTAGCTCCGGTTCTTGGCTTCCTGTAGTCGCTGCTTCGCTCGAGCCTTGGCCTCGTCCTGGTCCACTCCACGACCCGAGACCGTTGCCTTGAACCGTGCCTTTGCCGCCAGGTGAGCTTCGAAGGTGGTGTGTAGTTCACTTGCCTGATGTCCTCCCCGGACTCCGCCCCGTCTTCTCTTTCGGCTCCATCCTGATGTGTGTCCTCCTCATCGATGTCCTCGGCCATCCATGCGGTCTGACCCCGTTCACGCCTCTTCCCGAACCATCCGTTGTTCGTCCGTGGCTTACCTCCGAAGGACTCCTGGGGTCGCCGAAGAGTTCGATCTTGTAGTGATGCGGCTCGCTGGAGTAGTCCGTAGTCGAACTGGTTACCCACCGAGGAAAGCAGCGCCGTCTCGTCGCTCTCCGAGATCCCCATCTTGTCCAAATAGGCCCAGGCCTTCACCAGTGGGGGGAGCTCACAAGAAACCTCCTGGAGCCGCAGGATCATCCTCTCGTATTCCATGTTATAGTCCCGCATGGTGTGCTCCGGTCGCCGCTTGAACTTCCTGAAGAACTCCGTCATCACCCTGCCGACCTTGGTGAGTTCCAGGTCCAAGAACCGAGTCCTAATCCATTCCTGGAAATACTCCACGCTCTCTGCCGTCGCCAGTCGGTCCAGGTTCAGCTCCTCCGAGAAGCTCCATGCTCGCCCACTGAGTGCTGAATAAAGGGCCAATGCTCGTTGTTCCGGCGGCAGTCGCGTGCAGCGTAGCCAGACCTGCATCTTCCTCAAGTAGGACCTGGCGCCCAACCCGAGTTTCTCATCCTCAGCTTCTCCATCAAAGGTGGGCACATTCAGGCGCTCGCTCGGCTTGTCCTTCCGGTTGCCGAAGTCCCAGGGCATCTCTTCGGCTGCGTGATGTCCCCCAGGTGGCGTAGCAGCGCCATGCCACACTCCAGACTGCGAAGCCACTAGCGAGTTCAGCTCGCAGTGGGAAAACCGTCGCGTCTGGGCATCGGTCCACCATCCAGTCTTCCAGGTCTGGTCGTCCGAGTAGTGCTTCCCCTGGTACTCCACCTCATAGCCACGCGCCCCATCGCGTGATGAGTACCATCCCCAGTTGTCCCACACTCATCTGACCAGCTCGTCCGATCCTGACTGTCCGTGTCCAAATTGCTGTCTCTGGCCTGTCCATATCCAGCCCAAGGATCAGCTCCGGTTCCATCTCCAGCCTGCCAGGGGTCCTCTTCTCCTGGCACCGCCATGTCCGCCGGCGCCTCCGTGGCGTGGTCCAAGGCTGCCGCCTCTCCACCAGTGTCCGCCTGGCTTTCTGGATCCTCTTCTCCACCACCGGGGCGAGGTGCCCACATGCGCCCCCCCCCTTTCACCATCTCCGTCAATCCACCACCGGTAGTAGACGGTGCACTGGTCCGTGGCCGTGAACTTCGGCTCCGCTACCAATGTTGATGCGGTAGAGCAGGCAAGATCATGCGAGGATGCGCATGAGCGACTTTTCCTACCTGTTCGATTGACTCTTGGGCCTAACGGCCGGTCGGGGATGGTTTCCCACGTGCAAACGCTAACATATTCACAACAAGCATAGGTGCTGCCGCACGATTCGGATGTCCATCCAGTAAAGAACAGTTGATCAGA
>CAUJNA010003243.1:182500-255000 GCA_963377175.1 Effrenium voratum
CCTCCGCTGTCATGGCCGAAGGAGTGGGGCAAGGCAAATGGAACAGGGAGGCACGGAGACACTTGAGCTCAGATGCTTCTGGCAAAGCTGCATGAAAAAGGATTCTGAACATACCTTCGGCTGATTGGTGCATGGTTTCCCAAATGCAGAGAGACAAATCTGCAAGACAGGCTCCAAACGTACAAGAGCGTGCAAGTATACCAAGTACAAGTATCAAAGCTCTACTGTTGCCTGCCCCAAAGGCCAATGGACGTCACCGTGGGCCTTGGTGTGCTTTTTCGGAGCTTGCGACAGCTGAACTGTGAGACTTAGACTGAAACAGGCCTGATTTCTTTGCCAAGTTGCAGCTCACGAAGGTGGTCCAGGCAGGTTTGGAGGTCTTTCTCCTAGCTTTGGGAGTCTGGCCGACGGCTTTCTGTGCCAGTCTTTCCCGTCAACTCAAAAATGTTCGGCCGTCAAACAGTCCCAGAATTGGCCCATCGCAGTGCTCCTCATGATACCCTAAGGAGATGTACTCGCCGTCGGACCTGCACAATAGCTCCCTTCGAGTCACCTTGCTCTAAGCACCAAGGGTCAGTGTAAAGAAGTGATACAGCAACAGACGTGCTGAACCTGGATATTGCCAGGCCTTCCTGATCCAGAAAGATCCATGGAGAAGACAGAGACATCTAGTGGCAGGAGAACTGGTAGGGCATCAAAGGCCTGGAGACAGCCAGCGGCGAAGCGGCAACAGAGTCGAGTCTTCCTCATGCTTCTTGAGCATCCAACCTCCAGTCTCGATGAGCAGTTCCCGTGCAGGTACACCACACACGGCCTGGCCTCAAACGCAACTGGATCTTGGGTCTGGCCGGTCGTTCTAAGCATTGCAACGGGGTTGGGGGTGGGGGGGAGCAGCATTCGCTCTCCCCCGTTTAACAACAAACACAAATGGCAGCTGATGGCTTTTCGGCCTGAAGATGGCTAGCGTAAAGGAAAGGCGGACAGTGCTTCCAGATCCAGCCCTCAAGAATGCACAGCTGGCCTCTGCCACACCTTTTGCGGGAAGAAAGTGGCTGCATTGCAGCACTCCTGAAAAACACCAAGGAATGTGCAGCGCAACTGCCTGGATGATGGGGGCATACAGAAAATATATCAAATGAGCAACCCATCCAAGCAGGAAGCTTTGCGGTCGCACTGATCCAAACAATCACAGGGAAAAAGGAACTCATGGGAGTCCAGAAAAAGCAATGCGCACGTGACACAGCACAAAGCACGCACGCTCTCACTCTCCTCTGCTGCTGGTGAGCTCAAGGTCATGCCGGATGTAAACGTGCTTACCTGTGACATGTCAAATGTGCTATCAGCGACTGACACGCAAACTGGATTTCTTCACCATGGAAATGTAGGTCAAGCTGCATTCATAAACACATCTTGCCACTTGGGCGTTCCCCTCGCAGGAAAAGTAACAGAACAAAGGCATATTCAAAAAAGGAAATCACTAGAAAGTCATTTAAGGCATTGGGATTTCAACGAGCTTTTGGGCAATGCGCCAGTGACGCCCTTCCCTAGTGTGTCCGTGCCTAGTCGGAACTTGTCTGGTCCCAGCTCATCTGGAGAGTACCTATTTCCGAGTCGACATGTTCCTTTTTTGACGTCCGGAAGCGGAGATTCAACATGTTATTTTCTTCAAGGAGCACCATGAACAAAATATATACCCGTCTTTAAGATTCCTGAAATGTCCGTGGTGGTGGACATGCGCGACAGGGCCCTGTGCAAACAAGCTGAATACAAAAGCAAAATACACAAAGTCCTACAGCTAAAGCATTCCTGCGATTTGAGTCAATGCAATCAGTACTTTCTGAGATCCAGGCAGGTCCCTCGGTGGCCGGATGACCATCTTCCAAAGCATGTCATAGACATCTGTGAAACGCCATAGCCACGAGGAAGTCCTTTGGGACGTAGCTGCGTTGCGAAACGCAGCGCAAGTACTTGGCATTTCGTGCGCTCCCGAGTCCCGAGTTCCAGGCGAGAACTGCTGCTCCCCCATGGGATTATGGGCACCAAGCCTTTGCAAGAAAACTGCAGCGCCAAAGGGCGGATGCATTCTCGCCTGTTTCAAGTCACCTATCAATAGGTCGCGTTGACCCAGGAAGGCATGGGCAAATGGGGTTGTCTCCCCATGTCCTCTCTGAACCGCATATATCAATATAAATAATGTAGGGAGAAAGAGAGTACCGTCAGTTGCTCCCACTGCAAATGTCATGTCTTCTCTGCGCGCCTCACATTGGATGATGCTCATGGCTAGGCCATTTGCAAACGCTAGAGCCATTCTGGCACTGCGGCTCCAATGCTGCCGCAAGGTGTCAGGGTAGGAAACTTGTTAGGGGGACACAAGAGCATGACAAGCGAGGTCCTGCTGCGCTCTGTTCATTGCTTCTGCATCCTTTTTGCACTTGAGGCATCTGGCATCTCGCTCCAAGCTCCCTTGCAGGAACCGAAAATACGGCCCTGTATCTTCAAATGGAACGGAAACTTGGGCATTGCCTGGTGGAACATCCTTTGATAAATGCTTAAAGAGCTGACTACTCTTCGAGCCAGCCAATACTAGCTTGCAGTCTGTCTGTGAGCAATGTGAGAGCGTGTACAAGTCGGAGTAGCTGCGTGGACAATCACAGACAAACGCTGGGCGAATTTGCTATGAACAATATGGGTAGCCATATTCGGGCGTGGCGGCAGTACGCCGTCTGCGCTGCCAGCCCTGCGTGCTCCTGAACCGCCCCCGATTCCGCGTCAGGCTTCAATTTATGCAAAACTGATTTCCGAGGGAGAGAACTAAGAGGATGTCATGCAATGCCTGGTTTCTCAGAGACTACATGCAAGCTTCTCTACACGGTAATCCATGGTTTCCTTTCTTTTTTGGCGTGCGCAAGCCGTACCCCCCCTCCTCTCAGCTGCGCTTTTCGAAGGCTGCCAGTCGAGCCTCCATGTCCTGGCGTTAGGCGTCGAACTGACTTAAGAGGACACATCTTGATTCGACGTTCGGGGGGTGGTTTGGACAATTGTCCTTTTAAAGGGACCGCGTCCCTGTCAGGTTCCATATTGATTGGTGTGAGGGTAAGTGTCTTTGGAGATTCATCTTCATCCCGAGAAGCCCTGACTTGTGCTGGGTTCACAACATGCCAGCACGGAGACCAATTAATATGTCCTCCCATCCCCTCAGGTTACTGTCCTTGAGATCTGGGTCTGCCTTCATCTCCTTGTTGCTGTATCCGAACTCCGTTCGCAGCTTGGCCTTAATTGTGGCTGATGCACTGCATGTTGCACTGCATGTTGCACTGCATTTGCTCTGCATTTGCACTGTCTTTCTGCACCTTGTAGATCTCAATCTCGCCCTGGAGCTTGGCGAAGTCCTTCTGCTCTTCAGCGCTCAGCGGGGTTTTCTTCTTGGAGTCCTTGGGCGCCGAAGGCGCCGAAGGCGCTGAAGGCCGACACCATGTGTCAATGTGCGTGCGATGCGTCCAGTGCCCGGCCTTCTTGGCATCCTTCTCCTTCTTGGTGCTTCCAGGGTCCAGCTTCTCCTTCAACTCGGTCATTCGGTTGACCATCTTGACAACCTTGGGCTGCTAGAGTGCTCTAGAGCATTTCAGCAGTCATAACGGGCCAGCATGCTGGCACGCACTGTTTGAACTTTGGGAGAACTCTGTAGAGTCGTACAAAGTATAGCAAAGGACTGCTGAGAGCAAGGCCTCTTCATCCTTGTTCTGCTGACCACCGCTCATGCCTTGCTCCTGGCAGCCCGGTTCACGCATCACAAGACCACCCATCGCAATGTAGGCACAGTTTGGTAAGCAACAAGTGGGCAGAACTACATGAGCCTTCAGGATTGCCTTCCTCTCCACGATTGCCTGCTTCAAGTCATCCAGCTCCTGCAAGGCAGCAATGCAAAGTGCAGCAAAAGAGAGTGGCGCCACATGCGCGTGAATGGCAAAGTGCCACGCCAACCGCCGACCGCTCACTGCATTCGGTGAAGACAGTCCTTGGTTTCCGCGGGGCTGAGGCCTGCCGATTCCTTCTTAGTCTCCTTCTTGATCTCCTTCTTGGCCTTCGCTTGGTGCTGGCGTCGAGATAGACTCTACAACCACAAGGTGCGGAAGCCTTCTAGTGCGACAGCCAACGAAGCAAAACCAATCTTTCGGCCAATGAGTCGCTTGTGAAGCCTTGACAGTGCTTGCGAATGCCTTAGAATGCTTAATGCCTGAGGCGTGAGCTCCGTTTTTCCAGTCTCTTGATCTGGGTGTGTCCTTTTTTGGGGGCATCCCCTTTTGGGATGGTTTTGAAGGCGTTTTGAAGGCGTTTTGAAGGGGTTCTCCTGTTTGTAGGGAAGTAACAGCTAAAGCCCGGAAAGACCCTGAGTGAAGAAACGGTATTGGGCCGTCAAACAGCAATCCGCAATCGGCTGGTTTGGGACATGCGCCTTCTCCTTTGTCTCCTCCTGGACAGCCTTCTGAGCCACAAACACCTCCGCAGCCTGAAGTGGATGCTCGACTCGACGACTCCAGGGCCCTATTCACGCTCGCCTTGGTCACGAAATGGCCGAACTTGGGTTCCAGTCCCTTGACGATCTTGCAGGCGTCCACGTAGCACTGCTCGGCCTTCAGCTGAGCCGCCTGCCAAATTAAGCCGCTGCCGCCTGTCAAGTATGTGAATTGCTGCCGCCTCTTTGCCCTTTGCTGCCCGCTCCTTCTTATTGTCCTGGCTGTCTGCATGAGGTATTGCAGCCCGAGCCAACAGGAAGGTATCATGGCACCCAGCATCAAAGAAGACAAACAGAAGTGTGGCCAGCCCAATGCGATTGTGTGGACAGCCGGATGAGTACAACTTGCAAATCGCATCCACACTCGTTCAGTGTGTGAGACCATCATTCACATTCATGTGTTCTGATGTCTTCAGTGCATACTGTGTCTTCGCAGTGCCTCCGTGTCCGTGGCAATCGGGCTGAAAATGAGAAGGGACGAATGCATGAGACTGACACAAGCAGACGCCTCCCACTGCACCAGGCCATTTTTGCACACCCTCTCACACAGTGACACTTCATGCTTGCAATTTGCTATCAACTAACACACATCCGCACTCTGTGTGTTCTCCTCCGAACCAGTCTGATCTATCTGGATAGATTGGCAGACAGCACTTAACTTATTGTTTACCACTAAACTACATACCTACCTACCTGCCTGCCTGCCTGTCTGTCTGTCTGTCTGCCTGCCTACCAGATGATTGGGGCCGACTGTTGCTTCGCACGTGCGCACCAAACGAGTCCACAAGATAGCTTTTGCGTCCACGTGCGCACCACTTTTGCTCAGTCGCTCTGTCCTTGCCATTGAGCACAGCAGCTTCGGCTTCCAAGGCGGAGATACGGGCCTCGACTTCCGCCTGGCCGGTCCCTCAGCCCGAATCGAACGTGTCTAGCTGCGCCGAGTCCTGTAGCAAAGGGTTCTACATCTCTACTGGATCTTCCAAATCATTGAAATTTATTGAAATTTAACACTCAATCAGGAGACTAGCACTTTTCAAGGTCTCAGCGAAAGACCAAATATATATATCTATATATATATATATTATATATATACGCATCATACATTCACATACATTAACAAACATACACAATACCTACCAGTAGCTCGTGGTCCATGTTACTTGCAGGAAGCGTCCTGATTTGAGCAAATTGCGACCGTCTCCCTTGCCTTGTACTTATCGGCAGCTGCTCGGTCGTACTCTGCCGCTGAGGCCACTTGCGCAAAGAGCTTCATGCCCTCTTCCGCCTGGCTGAGCATGCCACCTGCCGCGCAGAAGCTCAAGCACACGGCGGGAAATGCCACATAACCAGTGACATGGCAGTGTATGGATGGAGACTTTGCTGTTTACTCATGTGTACTCTACGTCTTCCCTCCTTTCTGCATACCGCTGCCTGTTCCACGAACTTCAACCACCGCCATGGTCAGGAAACGCGCAGAAGGAGGGTCAGGAAACGCGCAGAAGAATTGCACGAGCTGAGTCGGAGCTGCGGGAAACCAAGCAATGCAGGCTTACCGCACTCAAAATGTCAAAGCTCATCGTCCCAATGCAAAAGTGACGTGGCAGGCAGAATGCAAAAAGTGCGCGCAACCGTCATGTGAAATAGCCATTCACAGGGAGTCCCATTCCTTTTTCCCAACGCAAAACACGCGGGTGGTGGTTCAGGCTCTTACAATGATGCAAAGCCACGCGGCCGCCTAGGCCACCAAACTCTGCGTCCGGATCACGAAATGCAATGCAGCGGACCCGAGAGTGAATCAGCGCCATTGCGCACATCACACAAGGCTCACAGGTCAGCACGACATCACAATCCTGGCAGAGATAGTCCTCGTCCTCCTCCCTTGAACGCTTTCCTTGCTCTGCGTACCTGACAAGACGCAGAAGCTAATGGAGTCTAAGACTCAAGATGACTCCATGTTTGAATTGCAATTCAAACATGAGAAGAACTCTAGGGCAAGTCCTGCCCGAATGAACGTGCCATCAGGAAATACCTTGACAAAATCAAAATCGCATTTAGACCCACGGGCCTTTGACGCGCCTTCGCTGCCACTTGCTCGATGGCCACCATCGCTGGGTGTTTCAGCAGCAAGGCTTCCGGGGCTTCCGAGGCTTCTGCCAGCACATTGTCACCCCGCGCAATGGCGCAGCCGCCTGCTGCTTCGGCGTGCCGCAGGAGACACGTGAAGTGCTCGCGCATCTCCTGATGGCTGCAGACTGCTGTCATCCAACTTATAGTTTTCAGGACATCGGACAGGCGTTTGAGCTGTCTTGATCTCTGCCTGCGTGAGCTGCATGGGCTCAAAGGATGACTTCAGCAATTTCACTGGCCAATGCCTTCAGGCGCAAGAGTCGCGCAAGTGACAAGTATCCTGCGGCAATCCATGCCGAGCTGATCAACCTGCCCGCCCCCATGGCCTGGAGTAGCTTTCCAGTTGAGCGGCTGTCAGAGGGCTGAAGCGGGGCACTTGAACCGTCACCTCGGCCGTGTCGCTGCTTCAAATGTCCTTTTGCTGGGTTGCCTCCCCAAATTCAACCGTGAGGCATGCATGATGGGCAATATCTTTATAACATGGCAGTGGGACAAAAATAGGAACTCGAAATGGAACCCTTGCAAGATCTGGTAAGTGGAAACATGGACCAAAACCTGCGGTCTCCTGGTGGTTGATTTTTGACCCATGCCCATATGTTGTGTCGTCCCTGTTCAATGTCGTGTATCGCGCCTGCTCAATGTCGTGCCGCTTCAGCAGCGCTTGCGCCTCATCAGGCACCTCAGCCTCAGCCAGCAGCACTGCCAGCTCTGGGCCCGGCCTTGCAAGTTGACGGGCGCGCTGCACGGTATCGTGCTTTACCAACATGTTTCGCCTTCACGTGTTCGTCATCTGGACATCCTGGAACGTCAGAAACACCTGGTCTACTTGCTTCAAGCCTTGCTCTCTTTCCCTAGTACAGTGTGTTGACTAGCCATGCGCGTTGACTAGCCCTGCCGGCCTGACACGCTTCAAATGCTTCAAGTCTTCGCTCAAAGGAGCAAGCAGCTTCATGAGCTCTCCGCATAAAGCCTGCGTGGTGTGCGTTTAGCAATTCGCGGGAAGAACAGCCAACAACGCACAACACATCCTTCCATGGCCGGGCCATAGCAAGAATAGATATCTCTCTCTCTCTCTCTACAAGCTCAATGGACTGAGAGATGCTTTGTGAAGCGCCTTGGGCACAACTGCACATTGCAGCGGCAGCAATTCAACTTCGCGGGTGAACTCGAGGGGTAGCACCTCGACTAAGTCATGGCGCGCGGCCATTGCTCCGGAATAATCCCTGCCGACTCCTTTGGGCAAGGTTGAAATGTCAGGGCCTATCCTATTTGTGTGTGTTTGTATTTTTCCCCGGAATTTGCATTTCAGCTCGCAACCCAATACGCCAACGCTCCTGCTTCAAAAAATGACACGGCTATATCATGTATGTTTATCCCGCAGGTCAGGCAAGTATGTCCACGTGTCTAGGCTGTCCCGCTGCTCTCTCTAAACTAGGACGGTTTCATCCGCTAACGTCCGCCGTTACGCAAGCCTGACGGTGTAGCCCACTGTCCAAAACACTACTTTCTGAAATGGCTCTCAACGCCTTGCAGCTGCGTTAGTGAAGCCAAGAATGCCCCTTAGACCACGTGACCTGAAGGGGCATTAGCCGCTGGCACTCTGCAAGCGCTCTTTGTTTGCTTACAATTCGGCACGAAGCTCTCTGCCTGCCGCAAACTTGCAAAAGACGAGCAGTCACTCACAACTTGCTCTCACAAACTGCTCCCCCCGGTTGCCTTGCGGAAGAAGGCTGGCACCCTCCTGATGGCTTCAAGTTTGCTTCACTCACTCCTTACGCTTCCGGGGCCATGACTCTGGCATCTACCAGCACCTGAGCAAGTGAAACGAGAACACTCGTGCTAGGTCTGTCCTTGCAATTCTTAATGCATGAATTGCCATGGAGAGAAGTGTTCCTCCCATCTTGCTCGCAAAAACGTCTGCAAAGTGCGATCACTCCTCAACACAATATCTGAGAACTGCAGCTGGTAGCATTGCTGGCAAGTTCATGCAGTTCCTACATCAGAAGCGCCATTATAGGAAAACTCAGACCAGCACCTGAGCGCTGCCCAATCCGTAGAAGAGGCTAGCATTGCTCATGGCCGGCCTTCGCAATATGCTCTTTGTGAACAGAATGCTAAGTGCGACCACACTTGCACAGCAAGTAGGACTTCACTTGCGTACGCACACTCACACATGTATTGAGCCCTGTGCAAAGAAGCATACTTCTGGTACCTAAGGTGATGCGGCTGATCGGTTCCGTACGTCTGCAAATGTATCCATCAATAAGCAGGGCAGAAGCGCAATACCAGATTCTCGTTGAGGAGGTGAAGCTCATCCTGGCGTGCCGTCGCCAGTTTGAAGCACTAGGTTGTCTGGCATTGCAAGGCTGTGCAGCCAAACAGGATGATGATACGAACAAACATAAACAAAAGCGTTGCATGTGCTGAAAACAATTTGCAAAACTAGGGCAGGGCGATGTGGACAAGCAGTCCGCTTGCCTGAGTATGGTTTGCTTGGCACGGCTCAGTTGAATTCTTCGTATTAACGCGTGCAGTACACAAAGCCCCTCGCTTCAAGCAACTTAAATTTCCGTGCCAGAGCCATTGCGGAGCTAAAGTCAGAGAACTCCCCATCAAAGTCACTCACAACCCGCAAGTTGTTCAGCTACTGGATAGGGCTTCCCATTCCTCACTCTCAAACGGGCCGTTGCACTCATGGTCTCCCCACAGGTTCTGGTGTTTTTCCGATCGATTTGCAGCAACTTCTGCCACAGGGCTTTCTACCTCCATTTCTTGGATCTCCTCCAGAGTCTTATCGCTGACATGTATAGTAGCCGTCATTGAAATGCAATCCACATTTCACTATATGTGTGGCCACATCAGCACTGCGAGGAGGCGCTTCATCTCTAAATCTTGGATAAAGCCATCGCCTTCATATATCTCACTGGCCTTCAAGCATAATTCTGTGGTGCTCGCAGCGTCATTTGCTGGGGCACTCTTTTCTTGTTCCCTTTTCAACAGATCAGCCAACTCTGGTATGCTTTCTGGTAGAAGAGACACCTTTCATTTTCAGGGCGTAGCAAAACTGGCCTACGTCCGTAGAACTGGTCTAGCTGAACATGTTCAGCGTTCATTTCACTTCGAGAGCAACTTGAAATGATGAAACTGCGGGCGGCGTCATTAGGCACCCCTCTCCCTTCACGTGCTCCAAGCTCGTCAGCAACGACCCACTGCAAAAACTCTTTGAAGAGCTGGCCATCTCCAGAGGTATCTACCAAAGACATTACAAAACAATCAATGGAACTATTATCCATTTCCTCATCCAATGCTCCAAGTTCCTCCCGGCCGATTGCCCCCATTTCCATCTGTGTCGAACCTTTCAAAATGTTGGTGCCACAGATTCCTGGTGAGCGGAAAACATGAGTTAGAGCCGCTTCAATTGCCTGATGTTTGAACAAGATTGGGGAGGACAAGGAACACAATTAAATTAAGCTTGGGGAGGTCAAGGACAAGGAACACATCAGAAACTCAGCATACATGTTGCAAAACATACCCGTATAACGAGCCTTGATCTTCTTCAGTACAGTGGCTTCTGTGTCCAGAACGAGCTTCTTTGCATTGGCCTTCGTGACAAGCTGCACCATGTGTGTGTGTGTGTGTGTGTCTGCAAGGTGACCTGTTAAGCAAGCTTGCCGCTTGTAAGTATGTGCAAGCACGAAACTTTGCAGCATAATCCTTGCACCCTCTCATCTGCAACGAGCACCAATCGCAGTTTCCGCCCCACAGGTAGCTTCATTGGCGCACTTTGGCAGTCTTCGTGATGAGTGTGTAGTTAGCCTCCCCACTCGCACTGATCACCTGCGTGAAGCAAGTTTCAAGAAGACTTTGGCATATCCAAGCAAGTGCGCCTTGATGTCCTTGTCAAACTTGGACTCGATCACATGGGTCACTGCACGGATTTGCGCAGATTCCTGGCTTCTGCAGGTGCAGTCCAAATTGGGCAATGAGGCCAGGCCACGTCTGTGGGCAAGCTGGCAGCACTCTTTTTGAGTCGAGGCATTATCTGAATCCGAAGTCGAAGGGAGCTCTTTCGACTTCTGCAATGGTATTGCAACTTTGGCAGCCAGAATGTGAACATATGGCAGGATTTCCCTCTTTTCACAACACAGAAAAAAATGCATACAAACTTGATCCCTTCGCCCTCTTGGTGTTCAAGTCAAGATGGTGCAGGCAGTGCTGTCGGAGGGAATGCAAGGAGGGTAATCCAGCGAGATTCACTCAGCATCGGTGTCTCCATTTCAAGACAACCCGATGGGAATTATTATGCACAGGTCCAAATGATGTCATTTGGACATCATCGGGGTGAATATTCATCAAATGCCTCCTCTGCGAAGCTTTCTGGCAGTGACTTATGTTTACATGGCCAGCTGATGGAGGCAGCAGGCTCAAGGCTCACTTGGCAAAGCCATCAGCCCACCCAGCTTTCCTCCCCGGTAAGGTACTGATTTGGCCTCAGTCTGAATTGCTTTGGGGACACTACATAGTCTCAGTGACCAGTGTGGCAAGAAGGAGCTAGCTCATTACGATTGGACCATGTTCAGCCGCGGGAGGCAGCGGGCCAAGTTGGCGGGGTTTAGCGCCCCACTAAAATGAAGCGGGGCATCGCAAGGCGGTGCGCAGCTGCGGAAGGGATGCGGGGATCAGGGCAGTCTGGCTCAAGAACTGGCAGGCAGTAAGCCAAGTTTGTGGGGCACAGGTGTAGTGTGTGAGGCGCAGGTGTCCACAAAAATCGGGCGGATCAATGCAAGGTGGGAGATCAGTTTGCTGGCTCGAACAGCAACAGACAGGGGGCCAAGTTTGTGGGGCACGGGTTTCGAGGCTCGAGCGCCTTGCAAGAATGGATAAGAACGGGGGAGAGGCGGCGTTCAATTTGACTCGGTGGAAGATGCCAGTTCGCAAGTTTTGTGGGACGCCCCAACACCTACGCCTGACTTGGCTTTGTGCTTACCTCCCGATTTTTCTGCCGGTGCTGACATCCCCTTTTCCGTCCCTCCGCCTGCTATGCACCGCCATATTTTTCGGGGGGCGCAAAAGCTTCAACGCCTTTGCCCCGCCGCCTTGCCACTCAACACCTGTGCCGACCGCAAGCAATTGGCGAGAGCATGGCGGAGCGGCACGGGATGCAAACAAGGCAGCGGGCAGCGGACGAGGAAGGAATCGAACTTACTTGTTGACACACCTATTACATCCAACGCTGGCTCAGCGTTTGAGCCTTACTTGGCTTCCGGGCCCGCCGAATAAGAGGGCGTACGCCGCATACCTGCAGCCCGCCTGGCGCAAATCATCGGTTGACTGGCTGCAAATCATCGAATCACACCTTGCCCTTTCAAACTTGTTACTGCTCTTCACAGCAACCCTGAATCAGGAGGCTCACTACAGGCGCAGGGTGCCGCGCCAGCAGCATGCATGTCAACAGACGTGATGTTCAAGCAAGAAGACTACACGCATTTTGTCACAAGCGTCGAGCCTGCTTGTGCATCCCCGCGTGCCGTTGGGTACCCAGAAAGCCTGCAACAAGCTCGAAATGATCGGCGCGCAGATGCGCAGCGACGCGCCCTCGAAGCTCTTTTCCCCGCATTGGGGCACCATCAGCTACTTGAGTTAAATGGGCCATTGCCGTTCTGCAAACATCACTCGCACCACTTCGAACACCCTGCTGACCTGTGCATGATGGGGTTTAGGGATCGTCCAAGGTGCGAAACCCGTCTCCCCATGATGTGGCTGCTATGCCTCTGTGGTGAGCTTGTCGCCTGCACGCACCTCAATGAGGGCAAAAGCGCGCAACATCTAGAATCTATATGATCGAAAGTTTTCGCACGTGCCACAGTGTAGATATGCAGGGGATATTCCAGGACATGTGAGTCACAATCAAAACCCGGTATTCAAATGGTCTTACTCCCAGAACCATTAAAAAGGCGGACATCCGCACCCGTTCCCTTTAGCCTTACCCTCTGCCCGGGTTTTGAATGTCATGTATGGATGTGCGCGGATCCTCGCAATCGTTTTCCGAGGACCACGCCCATCCTCCGATGCCCGGCCTCGAAGGTCAGACGCTCTTAAAGCATGTTTACCAGCTAGTCGCACATTCATACGCATAGGTCTGAGTCCGAGTAAAAAGAGACTCAAATCAACAACATTCATGCTCTCCGTGGGGCCCACGCCAGAAACAGTAGGCTCTGTCCTCGGCGACCTGGCCTCCACATGCGCTGAACTCCAAGCAAACTCACCAGTCACAAACGATGTCACCCCGGCCTCTGCTTTGGAAACAGGACGCCTGGATAGTTAGATGCAGAGCACCCGCAAGCTGATGTCATGCGGTGACTCCAAATCATCCAAAAGCAGGACTGTGGCCTGAATCGCTCCCTGCTTCGTGGAAGCGCTCGCAAGTCAGAGCCTGTTCGGCTATGTCAGCTCTCAATGTGCAAAATGCGTGGGTAGCCCATGACAAAGCACGTCAGCAGAAAGGTCTCGTAGGTTCAGGTGGGCGCATGTGTGTGTGTGTTATGTGTGTGTGTGTATAAGTGTAAGTGCAAGTGTGGGTGCGTGCAAGTGCAAGTGTAAGACGAAACCAGCTCATTACCGGGTTGGCAGTCTATTCGGCCAAATCTTAAAGGGCATGATGCCTGGTAAAATCAAATCCGCGTGCCTTTGGACCAAAAACCCATCCACGGCGTCCACATGTGAAATCATATGGACAACCAAACTCGCCTGGATGGACAGCTTGAGCAGGTTTGCAAGCCTGCAGCGCAGCTAAGCCAAGTGATGCGAAACTGGATCCAGCAAGGATCTCTTTCCAGCTCTGCGAAAACAAAGCCGAGCTCAAAAGTCCAGCCGTGGCATTTGCTGTGCCAGCAGCGGGCGATGCAGCATTCAGTGCCGTGCTGCAAAATGGCACAGCTTGCTCAACCTGCTCTGAGGGCTGTTGCAAAGCACTGCAAAAACCAAACTACAAGTATCCAGCTACGCCTGACGAGCCGCAAGGGACAGTTTCCATTCTGCAACATCCACCCAGTCCGGAAAACTTGCCTCCATGTCCTGCTCGGCCTCTTCTTCTTCACCGCTTTCCTGGTTCGCTCGTATTGCCATGATTCTATGCCGTCAAGAGCTGTTGTACCTTGCCCATGCCGTCAGTCCTCACGGTCCTCGCTTGCGATGCTCTCGGGACTTGGACTTGGCGCTTTCGTGTCCTCCACGAAGGCTTCGGTGTTTCTTTCGGCAAAGGCTGGCACACAGCTGCAATATAGGTGGCCTTTGGGAAAAATAGATGGCCCTGGTAAATGGGACATAAAACCCATCTAAGCCAGTGGAGCCCATCTATCATTAACCGAAGTAAAAAGAACACCTGTGAGCTTCGGAAGAAGCGACGGGTCCGTTTTTCGTCCGGTCCTTCGGCGGTTTCGGCGGCCTGCGAGCAAGCCGCACGGCAGGGCGCCGAAGCAGCGCCATCTTTGGCCGGCACGTCATGCCATGCCTCGGATCGTGAAAAAAAACATGTGCGACGCCGGGCAGCAAGAAACCCCGGGCGAAGCGCATGCAAAATGTCAGTGTGAACAGCTCAAAGCGCATCGCAATTGCAGCATGATTGTTCAAACAAGCAGCAGGGCTTTGCTGACAGCATCAGGGAAGTCCCTAGCAGCAGCACTTGTCCCAGCTGGCTTTGATTCGGCCCCTGTGAGGTATTGTGTGAGTCAAATTGCACACGCCGCGCCTCTTCAGCTCGATGGAGGGAAAGGTGGCAGCTGCTTCCCTAAGGAAGCAATCCATTATTGGCCCGGCAGCCATCACAGCAAACGTTCCGCTTGGCTTCCTTGGCACGAAGCGGCAATGACTTCAATTCGGATCGTTGGTGGTAATGATTCATCATGTGCTCTCCAAGCACGACTACGAGTTTGGCACTCCGCACTTCAGCCAAAGGGGCAATAGCTTGCGGGCTGTTCGCAGAATAAGGGCGTGGGCATCCTTCATTTCGACAATTTCCGCAGCGATGATCCAGTCCTTACAACAGCGCACTGTCGGTTGATTCAGGCAGCGTAGAGGTTTTTGGCTAATGCCGCTCTTGGCACCAGGGAGGTCAATCAATCAAACATGTTGTGTTACCTTTGCAGAGTGGTTTCAGAAGACTTGAGCGGATGCACGGCTCACGGTCTCAAGTTGAGAATGGTCATCTTGTTCAATAGGAGAGCCCTAAGATGTCGTCTCAACTTGCATGATAGCAGCCAGTGGATTCAAAGGTGAACAAGCTTGATGTACACAATGTCCTTGAGCCATTACAGCCGAATGTTGAGCAACGTGTGTGGGAAAGCATGCGTAACAGACCAAGAATGTTCACAATCAGCCATAGTGCACAACAGACCAGCAAGCCCGGATCTGAGCTACGGGAAAGAAACGAAAACAGCTTCCTTCCCAAATGCGAGGAGCAAATCTCTTCAGCGCAGGGACCTCGCCGAAGGCGAGGCGTCTTGCTTTCAGCGAAGCCTGTCAGATTCTCTCAAAAGTTTGCCGGTGTTGTGAAATGGGTGGGGGGTCCTTCTGTCCATTTCCCAGGGTTCCATTTTGGGTACCTATTTTGTACCCACACCCAATGCTTGAACAATGATGGTCTGCATGTGCGAGCAGCAGTTTGTACATTGTTTATGCATCGTCTTTCGCATCTTTCTTTGGTTTCAGGCCGGGCAGCAGCGCAGGAGTCATTGAGAAGCACCGCCTCTTGCAAAGTTTGCACCACAGCGGGGTCCGCGTCCGTGAGTTCCACGTGCTTCGCAGAATTGGCCTGGACAGACATTGCACCAACACTTGCAATGTCTCGGTGCTCCTTTTGGCGGCTGTTGCTGCCGAGTTTGGTCAAGCAGCTGAATTTCAAAACAGAAACGCCCTCTGGAACAGTCCTTTCCGGGCCTCGTTGAAATAGCATCCCCCTCTCCCAGCCCCACTATCCTTCAAAACGACCATTCCCGAGTTAGGGCTTTCAATGAAATCAGAAGTGTGCTTGGAGGTTTGTTGGCTTCGTAATGTTTTGGTAGTGCTTTGTACTGGACCAGTACCGATTAGAAGTGCCTAACAAAACCGGCCTTGCGTACCCCCTTCCCTTTTAAGGTCAGAACAGATCTTTGCGAGACACCTCTGCAATCCCTCTTTGCTTCTCAATCACTATCCGACACTAGTCAGGGTCAGCGAAATCAGAACCGCTTCAGGTCTGCCATTGCCAAGTCTATCGTTCCCATCCGTCCAATGACAAAAAACAATGGCAACTCCCAAGGCCCAACATCCCAGGCGGATGCCAAAAGGTGGGGCTGTGGTTGAAATATCAAAACATTTTCGTGGTTGTCCAACCAACGGTCATCGCATGTATTACGGACCTTTTGACACACCCTGTGCGAAATCCTCTCCCGGTATTTTGCCCTGGCGCCGCTGCAAGGCCCGCCAAGCCAGCTCCAGCGCCCAGCTCCAGCACGCGACGCCGCAGCCGCCGAGACAACACCTGACACTCAAAGCCCGGTATTAAAGTTGTCATAATCCCGGAGCCATGCTTCAAGACTTGAAAAGGCGGCTGTCCGCACCCATTTAAGGCGGGGATTGTCCCTTGCTACCCTCCAATTACCCGGGTTTTGATTGTGACTCACCTGGTTTCAGGGCAATTGGCAAACTCATCAAAGGTGGCGCCACCACCACGAATACCAATCCACTACAACCATTTCTCGTCAGTTCCAGCGACATGCGCGAGTTGCGCTGGATTTACAAAGCATGGGCTAAAGGTGACTCCAACCCACGTTTGCCTGCAGCCAGCCTCAGCCCAGGCTGAGAAAGACATAGACTTTGCGCAACGACAAAAAACACCAACTGCGGTGTGTTTGGCACTCCATCTGCAAGTCTCAGCTTGGCACCCATGCTGCAAGCGCTTCCTCTGCGCAGCTGGGGCGAGCATCTCCATGGCGCCGCCGGAGCCGCACCTCAAAGGTCTAAACTTCGGCTTTGCGAGGCCCCGCAAAGTCAGCTTCCCGCATTGTTTGGTGGTTTGGAGCCCGGTGGTTCGGTGGTTTGGATTGGGGTTTCCCATTTGCCCTCTACAAGAAACAGGGGTTCAAACCACACATCCAAACCACCAACTGAGGAGTACCTGACAAACCGCCCCAACCAAAACATCCACCTGCCGACCCCATGCTCGCCCGCGAGCCGGTGAGCCACCCGCAAGCCTGAAAATTGTCGAAGTCATAGGTCAGCTCCTTCACATCTTCATCAGCCACCTGGTGCCATGCCAGATCACTAACTGCATATGTTCACAACCATATGGGTTACTTTGCAAATCAACAACCGTTCAAACACCCAACAAGGAATGAGTACCGATGACGCGATTGCACAGCAGGCTTTGCATGTAGCAACAATCCTTCCATGCTTGGGCAATCTGCTCAAATTGGACATCAAACACCATGCAAGGACCCAGCATGATCCAAATGCGCAAGGTTGTGTTGGGGTCTGTTGGTGCAAATGTTGTTCTTGCTGTCCTCAGCGGTGGTCGAGTTGGTCTGTTTGTTGGCACTGTTGAGTCTTGCTTTCATAAGAGCTTGGTGGTTTTGGTGTTGGAGGCGGTGGTTCGCTGGCGCTGGAAGGCTGGCCGGCTGACTGGATGACGCTCGGTCGGTCATGTGTCGGCTTGGTCGGTTCACTGGTGGGGTGGGGTGGGGTGGGGTGGGGTGGGGCGGGGCGGGGCGGGGCGGGGCGGGGCGGGGCGGGGCGGGGCGGGGCGGGGCGGGGCCGGGCGGGGCGGGGCGGGGCGGGGCGGGGCGGGGCGGGGCGGGGTTGGGCGGGTCTTCGCGATTGATGTGTTGTTTTAATGTGTTGTTGGGCATAATTCCTGGCCCGGTTTGGATGACGACAATAACTACACTGAGTACACCTTTGCTTAGGTGATAGGGATGTACGGCGTCGTGACGCTGCACGGATCGTTTGCGCATGTGTCGCGCAGCCGCCCTTGACGTCCATCATTGGCTCGCTAGTACACGCCAGAACTTATTTCTTATTCAGTTTAAACTGTGCACTGGATGCTGTAACTCTACAAAGGTTGACCTAAGCTCCACAACTGATGGTGCATCAATGCTTGGCTGAAATGTCAACTACAAGTAGGACCTTTCTTGGTCTGCTGCGCTGGCCGCGTTTCTTCTACCCGGAGCCGCTTCACAACAACCACAGCGCACATCGATGACACAACTGCAAACATTGCAGTTGCTGGACAGCAGCACCAGTACATAAATACATTGCAACGCACGTGAGTGAAAGTGGCTGCCCCTCTCAAACTGTGTGCAGTCCTGCCTTGACGCTTCTTGGGAAGAGGCCCCAGTCAGAGCGACCTGGCCGGTTTGGGCGATGAAGTCGTTGCATTGTAATGTTACCACGTTTGCATCCATGTGGGCCCAAAGGCTTCTGGCATGCATTATCAAAGATTTTGGTCATGTGCTCGGATCCAGCTCTGCCCTTGTACCTTCCAGCTCTGCCCTGGGCACCAGCGGCACGCGAGGTGCTCGAGGGGGCGGCTCCTTACGTTGCCAAAATCAGTGACGCGGCAAGGCAGACGCTTGGTCGATTTCTCGATTTGGTCAACCCAAAAATCAAGTTAAAGCTCTTTCAGCCATCCCAGCATCAATTGCACGCGTCTGCCAGCATCAATTGCAGGCGTCTGCCCCTCGTGTCTCCTCCTCTGCAACCGGCACCTTGGGCTCCTCTAACCGCCGTTCCCGGCGCGCCAGAAGGGTCTCGCTGCGGGCGCGGCGTCGCAGCTGCTGCTGCTCCTTGCGTTCGGCCTCCTCCTGCGCCTGCGAAGTCGACCCGAAACTGGCGATCGGTACCTGAAAAAAAAGAAAATTACTTCGCTTCGAGCAATCCCCACCCTCCACTCACGAGCTTACGACCATTACGACAAATTCCTCCACATCCTAGGGACTTCGACTCCAAATTCCAATCAACCCCTTCCCACTGATAATTTGCCGCGCAAGAATGGCAAAGCACTGCTTCAAGCCCATTTCAAGCTTATTGGCGAGCAACAACTACTTGCACGTGGCCGATCACGGCGGCAAGGCACCAGGGTTATGCATCTGCAGAAGCCACCGCCAGCCCCGCGCTCTGCAGAGCACACGCGCGGGCACCAACAGCAAAACCAAACTGGCGAGCTGCTCTGGCGGGATACTGGCGGGATCCACTGGCGAATACTGGCGAGCCGCTCTGGCTCGATATTGGCCGGATACTCGGCAGGATCCACCGACAAGGGATACTCAGCGGGATACTCGGCGGGATGCGCTGGCGAGCTGCTCTGGGATACTCAGCGGGATACTTGCCAGATTCCACTGGCGGGCTGCTGTGGTGGGATACTCGGCGGGATCCACTGGCTGGCGTGATACTTGATGGGATCCACTCACGAACTACTCCCATTGGCGGGCTGCTCTGGTGGGATACTCGGCGGGATCCACTGGCGAGCCGCTCTGGCGGGATACTTGGCGGGATCCACTGGCGAGCCGCTCTGGCGGGATGCTGGGCGGGGGCCGGTCCGGCGGGATACTCGGCGGGATCCACTGGTGAGCCGCTCTGGCGGGATCCACTGGCGAGCTGCTCTGGGATACTCAGCGGGATCCACTGACTCAGCGGGATCCACTGGCAAGCAGCTCTGGCGGGATACTGGCTGGGATCCACTGGCGAGCCTCTGGCGGGATACTCGGCGGGATCCACTGGCGAGCTGCTCTGGCGGGATACTGGGTGGGGGCGTGGTGTAGAAGCATCGCAAACGCGGATTCCAACATAAAATCTAACAACCCCTTCCTGTCGGGTGGGGAAAAACATGCATCCAAAACCATCCGAGTTGGCTTCCTTTCGCGAATCCAACCAAAACCGGCTCATTCAACCGGACTCTGCCTCAGTAACTCACTCATTCCCTATCGCAGCAAATGCGTCTGATCCGCCTTGTGTCGCTTTTGCTCCTGCAGCTCGGCAAAGCGCTGGCACAGCCGCTGCACCGCCTCGCTCTCGCCCTGCGGGATTAAAAAAAAAAAAAAACAGCCCCCACACTCAGCGACGGGGTTCTGTCTCTCCCACGCAATTTCACGTGAATCATGCAACCAATCCCAGAAGCTTGCACATGTTCAGCACGTTTAACGCAAAATTACACCCTAAGCGACAAACAAAAGCTTGTACATTCAGCACGTAAAGCAAAAAGGTAAAGTTTAAGGTCACTCTCACCTCTGCGGAGCCTCTGCGGGCACCGTGAGCTTCACGAAGACAGGAAAACATTTGGAGCCGCGGCCGATGGCTCGCTCCACATCCGCGTCATAGTCTGTGGAGACCTGGGCAAACAGGCCCCATGAAGTCTCTCATGTTGACCCCATATTAATCAAACAAACAGTCTATTGATAGGGGGTGTCCGATTCTGGGTGAAATGTATCATCACGTTTGGAGAACACCCCCCATATTCATAAACAGGAGTTGATTTATATGGGGTCAACATTACCTTTGATCCGCAATTCACAATTTACATCTGATATAGGCATCTGCGCACCAACACCAAAAAGCAGATGCAACTGCAAACGCTCGACCTCGCCTCCACTCCAAAGATCGCCTTGGAACTGGCCACGAACTTCTCCAGCGAGCCGTGTCTCTTCGAAGCAAAGAGCAGAAAATGCCCTTGGCTCCAAATGGTCGCGTCAGGCAATGGTCACGGATTCCGTTCATGGTCTAAGCACCACGCCCCCAGGGCGCAGCACACGCGCCAGCATGTCCAGAAGCGGGGCATGAAGGTCCTGATGTGACATCCACATCCAAATCAGCCAACCCGTAAATCTCAAACCAACACTGCAAATCCTGTCAAGCCGTGGTCTGAAATGCAAAAAACAACTACATCTTACAACAATCTGTTCAAAATACTTGGCTTGGTCGCTCTGCTCTAAAACAACTAAATTATGTTCAATGGCTGCCACCTTGCTGTCTCCTCCAAGTAGACCACATCAGCACCCAACACCAAGTCAAACGATGCACGGTCTGGCCATTGCTCCATGCGATCCTGCAGCAGCTGTTTGGAGCAGCCGTGTGAGCAGCCGATTCAAGTCACTGATAACATCCACAAGCTATCTACATAAAGCGTCCAAACCACACACACGCACACATCAACATTTGCGACCACACTGCAATGCTTGGTGGTTGCACTCAAACTGTCAAATAAATGTTACGGTAGATCACCAGATTTTGAGAAGACGATCTGACGTCCGGTGCATTTGCGACTTGGCGCCCAGCCCAAAGCAGCTGCTGCACGGTGACCAACGACTGGAAGGATCCCTCGTTCAGACTCCGCGAGCTCTCCAGAAGCTTCACGACCTGCCCATGTCCGCGGCCAGCCTTGATGCAGCGTAATATCATGGTGACGGCATAACGAACGCAGTGCAAACGTCACACAGCAGAACAGAACAGAACGACAGTGTCTGAACAAACTCTGTTTTGGACGAATGCAATGCACATAAACACGGAGTTGGCCTGCCTCGGGGTCACCGTCTGTGAGAACAACCTGTGGCAGGATGATAACTTAGCTGGATCCAAGAGGTTGTAAAATAGTTGGGTAGCTATGATAGTGAAACAGTTAGTAGATATCATCCTCACAACAGCTAGTCGGAGGTTGTGAAATACATTTATGACAGTTCATGCACAAGTACCCGCTAAGTACCCAGCGCGCAAGTGTGCGAGTAGCATGTGCGAGTAGCTAAATGATAGCATGGTTTGCCTTCTCCCAAAAGTGACAGAGGTGCTCAGTTGCAAATTCCCCTTTGCACCTGTGCCAAACATATCATGTGTCCCGCAGCTGCAGAGCACAAAGTGGTGCTCTGTGCCATTGACCGTGATGGAATTATTTGTGTCCTACCCGAGTTGCGAAACGTCGACAACAAATATAATGCCACGACAATAAGAAGAAACATGCACATCCACACACACACACACCGACATGTCCTGCCTTTTGCGCATTTGCATTTCATTTGCATTATGTGTTCTTTCGTTTTGGTTCGGGCCTGCTGCGCCTTGGTGCAGCTGGCGCACACGAGGCCAGCCAGGCCCAGACCAGCACCCACCACCAACACGCGGCCGTGGCAAACACGAGGGCCTCACAGGAACGAGTGACGCGCACGCTTAGTATACTCAGCACTCCACGAAGTCTGAAACTGCAAATTAGACGTTCACGAATGCGGAAACCACGCGAAGCTCTTTCAGGAGTTTGAACTCAGAGATTTCCAGCGAATGGCGTCTGATGACATCTGATGGCAGCTGGGAGAAGCCTGAGATTCCGGGCGTTTCAAGATGTAGGTGGCTAGGGCTTCTTCGGAGGGCGAGATCTTCCGCGCAAAGTCTCCATGCATCAGCCTGGCAGAGAGGTCTCTCTGTCCCTGGCTTTCGGCAAACGACCATGTTTTCGGCACGCTAAAATGGGTGTGGCTCAAAATTAATCAGCTAGGCTTACGCAGGTTTTAGTCTTTCCATTTACCAGGGTGCCATTTGGGGATTCCATTTGTTGAGCAGCCATTTGTGTCACGCTACGCCCACACCTGGTGCCGGCACCCTCCAGTGGCTGATGGAACTCCACGGTCTTGCCCGCGCAGTGGTACATGAGGCTGCGATAGGCCATCACCTGCCCAAAAGATGCGGGTATCTTCCAAACGCCCTGCGAATCAAACTCAATCAGTACATAGTAATATGGCTGTGATGCTCGCATGACATGCCACAAGCAAAACTTGTCGATTGTCACGATTGCTGCTTCCATCTTTGCAAAATGGCCTGCCCACAGGAGTCTACTCCGCGAACCTTGGTTCAGATCCTGGATCTGATTTTCATGGGTGATCAATCTCAAGTTCCGTGAGTGAACGTCTGAACCAAGGAGCTTGAAAAGTGCAAAGTTCACCAGCAAGTTCCCTACGACCAGTGGATCGTGAATCGAGTTGGCGTATCTAAACGGTTTCTTGCTCTGCTTGAGCCCGCCCTGATAGATGTGCACGAGGACAGTTCCTTCATCTCAGCTCAGGGCGGTGTTGACCACTCGGTCGAAGAGACCCCAATGAGACCGCTCGCCTGATGGCAGAGACACGCAACTGTCTTGAGCAAGGCTGTTTCTTTTGTTTAAAAACTGTTTCTTTTCCTTTTTTCCCTGCAGTATGGCTGTTAGCAAAAAAGCTCCTTTTCCCTGAGCCTCCCACAGGTTCCATCACTTGGAGAGGCGTCCATGATCCAACGCCATGGAGAGACAAAGTATCCAAGTGTTTGCTGCTGTTGAATGCTGAGGCAGCATGACTCAGCGAACAGAAGTACTTCAACGAAGCTGATGTTTGTATGCCCGCTTTGCCCTTTTGCTTGCAATGCTGTGATTCCATGCACTTGACAGGACATGCCGCACCTGATTTGCAGGGATTAGCATGCTCGGACTTTGTGCTGTTATTGGCCTTTGCACAAGCTTGAGACCTATGTTCCAGTTGGCGTGATCTGTTGAATCAAACAAGTCGCAAAACAGTAAACAATAAGAGGCAAAAATGAGAGGAAATGCATGTTCCCTTTCATTCGGTCTAAACAACATGGTACAACAGTTCCTTTAATGCTACCAATATACCCTTTGGGATGCTAGGAATCATGTTGAACTTTAGGATTAAGTGCCCAAGCGAACCCTGCGGCCCCTCCTGCGCAAACTTCTCCGTGGCAATGGCCTGATTTTGCACCTTGCAAGTGCTGAACAGCTCAAACGACTGTCGACAAAAATGTGTTTTGCTGGAGATGATATCCCTACAGGCAACACCGAGGGAGTAGCGTTGGTAGAGCAGCTTGAAAAGGAAACTGTTAGCTAGAAGGTTCTTAGTGGCAAAGTTCATTCTGCGCAGAATTCAACATGCTTCTCAGAAGGCCAACACCGCTTTTCTAAGAAGGGCCCAAAGACTTCCAGGAATATGCAAAGTGTTCTGAGTCGGCGACTTTCTGCAAAAGGGATTGGCCGTCTTAGGGGTTCTCAGAAACGCGCTCCGCTGACTCCACCAGCGGGCTGACTACATTAATTTGTTTGAGACTGAATTTCTGGAAACAAACACTTAAAGGGAATGATCCAATGACCACTCATCGAAAACAATCAACCCTCAGAATATAAAACAAAGACACTTTGCAGCAGTAGTTGCATTGTGCCTGGGTCATCACAATGCTCTCGTCAAAGGCTTTTGGAAGCGCAATGTCTAGAAGTTGAAGACCCCAACCTGCCAAAGTACGAATATATAGAAGTTGCACACACTCAGCCAAAGAAATTCCGCCAGGGCCGCACTCGGCATACCTGGCGGTGGCATTAACAACCAACCTCTGAATGCATTGCACACTGGTCCTCTTGATCTACACTCATCTCTCATGCCATGAGGATTTGTGCGCACGTCCTGTTCAGGACGGTGTTCACCTCACGCTGCATCTGGTCGCCGACCTTAAAATTTCGAAAACAAATCAAACAAGATTTTGAAACTGGCAACATTTTACCATCGACCTGCTTGCGCTGATCCCACAAATGGTGCGCTTCGTAGTCAGCCGCAACCTGCAAGTCACAAGCAAGAATTCCCAAACAATTGAAACCAAATCAAAGAGCAAACCGAGTCATCAGCACAAGAACAACATCCTAATGTATTCGTGGGACCAAAGGTTCATACATTGAAGGCACTGGACATTGAAGGCTGAGGATTCTGCATGAAACATGGTTGTGGGTCAAGAATAGGTACCCAAGATGAAACCACGGTACATGGAAACATGGACTAAGACCCTGGCGAATTAATTTGGACCAACAATGCCTCAACGATACCATCCACCGCTGTCCCATGACTCCAATATTTCACGCTCATGTTGACCCCATATTTGTCAACCCAACATGTCAATAGCGGGTGGGAGCCCCTCCAAAGGTCATGATTCCCCACATTTCACCCTTTGAAACACTATTGACAAACTGGGGTTGATATGGGGTCATTATGTTTTGCATCCTCAGTGCGCGACAAACATCCCCTCGCTCCCACACGGCCTTTATCAGCGTGTCCCTGATGGTGCTAACGAAGAAGGACTGACAAATAACGAAGAAGGATTGCAGTCTTTTTGACATCTGCGACAGTCTCAAAAAACAAGGCGTGGTTGATGTTACGTGTTTGCATACATCTCATTGACCAGTTGCCCCGCCTCGGAATCAACGTTAAACTCTGTGTACAATTTGCCAACCTTGGCAATGCTGCTCCTTCCATTCGGATGTTTCCAACACATGAACACTCACATGCTGTTCACTGTAGCGCTCTAACGCAAACGAGTCGTTGACATGTGCTGTGGCCGGGTAATGTGCCAGACTGAACGCTCAACAACTGAATCAACAAAATCAAAACTGGGGTACATGGTCTGGTACTGGGACACAACGATCTAGGGTGCAGACATCTTGTTGACGCAGTTTGTATTGAAGTGCAACCTCCATCGGCAAACAAACAAACATGTTGCCGATTGATACAACTAAGAACGTATTCAAATCCAATACAATCAGGCGCCTCAAGATTTAGTGCCAGGCCTTCTTTGGTCCTGGTAAGCCGTCCAGCGTGCCATGCGAATGCCAATTTTGTTCAGGTCCGCCAGCAACTCAAACCGTTGAAGAAACTGCAAACTGACATCCCAGATCTCGAGGCATCCTGGTGTGCAGGGCAGGGTAGCGGTTGCCACTGGCGGCAAGGGCGAACCTCGATCCGACAAGAACCGTTGTCCTGGCAGCTCCAAGCCACCATAGTTTTTTAATTGCTGTTGTGTATGTGTCGGATTGCATGTTAGTCATTTAGTTGATCCCAGCATAGAACAGGAGGATGGCTGTCAAAATTTCGGAATGGTGCTCGGAAAGGCCCACACTGGCACACTGTCATTTTTTGAGGCCACCGCGCGTTCGAGAACTCGACATTCTGAACCAACGCTGGGAAAAGCCTCACGTGCAGCACAACTGCACATGTCAAATCACGCAAGCTGTAAGCAAAAAGTGGCTAAGCCGCGAACACGAAGCTGTTCCAAGGTCCAATGAAATATCGTCCAGATGTGTAGACCTGAAGTTTGAAATTGTTTGAATGCAGCCACAACATGGAACACATTGCGGTTTGCACCAAGCTGGCTCAGGATTTATCAACGCAACTGTGTGACCCACATTGTCAATGTCTGCCCACTTTTGAGCATTGTTGTACCTGCCATGCGCTGTGTCAAATCTGTCTTGCAAAATCGGTTGGCGCACCGAATTCCGTAATGTAGATTCGGCACTGCTTGTAACGACAGCAGTGCCAACGCCACGGCGAGAAAGGCACCTGTTGCAAAGTTGCATCATTGGGTATTTGCGCTTTGCTCCAGCACCAAAACAAATTTAGGTCGCTGCAACCGCCGCCGATCGTGTATGCGGATGTTGCTCGAATATCCTGTACAGCATCCCTCCAAATCTTAGCATCATCATTTTTGGCAAGAACACGCAACCTCAGGGCAATCTCCAAGATCGCAAGGACATTCCAACCTTGGCAAAATGCAGAGACCTTGACGTAATTCATGACATGCTTTCACTAAGCCTGCGACTCCATGTTTGAATTCAATTCGTCAATGCACAACTGGACCACTACAATTAATGTGTTTGTTTGTATGTTGGGCTGGTTGAGTCTTTGTCCTCCACCGTCACAACATCACAAAACAGTGAATACCAAATCTTGACAAAATTTGATGTGTGGCTTGGTTACTGTGCGTTTTTGATTGAAAGCTGTGAGCCACGTGCAGCGCGATGTCCCCTTGACTTTGTTTTGTAACATGCCGAAACAAATGAATTAAATGGCGCCCTGCCCCCCCCCCACCCCCGGCTCGCCTGGCCCTCAAAAATTCACGGCAGCACGCACGCATCAAATTGTCGAGTTTTTTGCCGTGTCAATTGCGCTGGTGCCACACTCTGTATGTTATTTCAAGACAAACGCACCAGGCGCATTGATTTGGTCAAACCACGTTTGACCGTTTAACTGTTCAAGTTGGATCAACAACGATGGTCTCAATCAAATGCATGTTCCTGCCTGTTGCTGATGTGTTCATCTAAACGGGGCAAAATCAGCAGGGTTTGGTTTCGCCCCGCTGGTGCATTATCCCATGCGCTGATCGCGCATCGGCTCTCAATCGGCTCAGAACCTTGGCAAATGCCCGGAATGCTTCACTATGCAATTGCTTCACTAGCCAAATGTGCATGAACTCTGTGTGCAATCTCCCTTTTTTCTGGCTACATGGTGCATCAGTGCAGGGCTGAATTGAGTGAAACTATGCAAGTCTGCACCATCTGTATAGGCGCATGAGACCGGCAATGCCGTCTACGGTTGGGAAACAACGGTGATCACGTGTGTTGGCGGCACTTGCAACTCCTCGTTGACCTTGGAGCCAAGGTACTGGTCCAGCAATGCCTCGAAACAAAGCGAGATGCGTCTGCAAGAGCCAGGCGACGCATGCGACAGTAAGTTGACATCGACAACCCAAAGCTGAAGCAAGGGAACCCCAAGTAAAGGACTTACAAAGGCACTGAGATGGCATTTGCAAAATTTACAACAATTCCAAACCTAAATTAAGACATCCCCGAGAAAAGAACCTCATGGTGAGCTCGTATTATTTTCCAGGTGAGCTCGCCATAAAATCATAAAATAGGCAGATCGATCATCCGGAAACCGCGTGCCTTGAGCTCCTCGTTCTGCTTTTGCATGGCAACTGCAGAGTCAATAGCCTTGCTACGCTTCTGGAGCAAATCGTAGTAGCGCTTCAAGAAGACGTCCAGCGCCTGGACATTCCGAAAATGAACCTCTGACTGATAAAATTCAAAGGCAGCCATGAACCGTGCGAACTGCGCTCCCAAGCGTGAAGAAAAATGATATGCTCACGCAACACGAGCGATGCAGCGATGCAGCGATGCAGCGATGCGACGCAGCGCGAGTCCTTCCAGACGCGGAAGTTCATGTCGGGGATGACGTGGCCCATGCGCTCCCAGAACTTCCGCTCCTCGCGCCTCCTCCGTGCCTTCCGGTCAGCCTCGCTCTCGCTGCCCAGCTGCTGGGTGCGCGCCTGGACCAGTTGATCCACTTGCGCTTATGTTGACCGCATGGTGAAGTAGTGAAATTGGTTCCCTTTAAAACAGAGGGAAACAAAACAACATAGTGTTCACCCAAAATACTTGAGTCACATTCAAAACCTAGTGTGGTCCACCCAGAACCATGTAAAGAACGAAGCAGGCAGCCGCAACTTGCTCCTTACCAACCTTCACTAATGCTGCCCCCATAATAATCAACCAACCAGTTTATTGTTAGGGGATGCTTGTCCGATTCGGGGTGAAATGTGGGGAATGAGACCACTTTTGGAGGCCTCTATTAGCAAACTGGGGTTGATTAATATGGGGTCAACATTAGTAGCACTGCAACATCAAAACGCATATGCAGGCTATCCAGAGCTGGATCGACCCATGGCTAGCGCCAATAGGCACAGCTCGCGTCTCCCATCTGCCTTCTTTTTCTTGTCTGGTGCGACATCTGCAATACGAGCATTCTCCTTCTCCTGGCTAGTTCCCGGCCAAAGAAAGAGTCCCAGAAAGTGGGATGCATCTGTTGCATGGGCTTGGGGTGTGCAACTTACCAGCTCCTGGATGAAGTTCTTCAGGAGTTGCAGCACGTCGTCCGGCTCCACCATCAGCGCCTCGTCATCCTCCTCCTGCCCATGGTAGAACACCTGCACCAGCAAGTCGACATCCTGACAGGGTGATGGGTGAGACGGAGCCATTGCTGGGAACGTGGGACACGCGCGGCTCGCCCCCAATGGCCCAAGCCGCCAAATGCCGCTCCTGCTGACCCTCCACGCCGATGTACCGCAGCAAAGCATCAATCTGGAGCACGTCCCGTTGTTCCGGGGGGAGCTCCGCCAACTGGTCTCGGACCTGCCAACAGGCCTCTTACCATGGGCCAAAGACCTGGAAAAAACAAAAAGGCCTTCCAGGCGAATGTAAGCCTATTCAAAACATAGGGCGCTGTCCTTAGAGTCTGAAAGGCGAGGGAGGGGCCTATGCAAAGGCCTGAGAGGACGCTTGCCTGTACAGGATATGAGGCAGGCTGTTACAAACACGTGCACCAACATCACTCACCAATCCAATCAACGCAACGGAGTGTACCCGGGGCGCTTCAGAAGATCCCCCTTTGTCCGCAAGAACTGCGTGAGGACAGCTGTTCAGGGTGTGTCATCCTCACCTTCTGCTGCGCTTGCCAACAGGGCATGGGGTGACGCCAAGAAAGCACGGTGTGCTGCTTGTATTCGTGATGTTCGTACATACACATGCCTCTGCGCAGCCTGTTTTGGGGGGAGCTGTATTGCAAAAATGCCGGTGCATCTGCAAGCAGCCGAAGCCATAGATTTGTTTTCCCTCATGCAAAACAATGCAACAAATTGAGACACCTGGCATAAGGAGGGGCCAAGTACAAGCGCCCGCTCACAAGGAAGCAGCCATTTTGCTCGCCAAAAGTGAAACCTGGTTCAAGCTTTCCTGGCTGTTTGTGGGGCAGCATTTCTAACGCCGAGAATGGAGCAGGCGCAGGCCTTGGAAGACTTGGGAGAAGCAGGAACCTAAATGCCCCAAAACTGCACTCTTGGAGGGTGGGGGAAGTCTCGCGCACGGTGGGAGTTGCAAGGAAATCAGAACATGCTGCTTGGGGGCAAAAGGAGGCTGCGCTTCACCACTGCAGAGCCGGGCAAGTGCAGCCGACAATATGATTCGGCCGGGCTGGGCAGTAAAAGCAGGCTAAGGTTTTGGGGCGAACGACGTGAGTGCGAGCGCCGTGCCTTCAACCTTCCCAAGGGTGACAGCACGCTGGCCCTGCCGAGCCTTCATGTCCAACAAGAACTGAGTCTCATCCTTGATGAGATCCAGCACCTTCTTCACCTTCGTGGCGGAGAACTTGCCGCTGTCTGATTGGCCCATCTCAGCAGATTCCAGCGCTGTGCTTTTGCCAGTGGTGGTGCCGGACTCGGAGAAGGTATCAAGCTCCTGCAAGGCGAGAGGTTCCTTCGAGCCTGGCCGCCTGGCGCCAGGCGCCTGGCCGCCTGGCCGTGGCCTTTAACTGAAGTCATGCCATGCTCAAGCCCACGCCTGCTGCAGCAGTTCCTCCTTGGGAGGAACCCATTCATGGCCTAGCTGCTGCTCGTGCAAAAGCCGATCCGCCTCGAGTACCTCAACACACGAGACTGCAGAGGCGAATGTCACCTCCTGGAGAGCTACCCTCCCTCAGGCTTAGATGGAAGCTTGCAGGCAGCCAGGGTAAATGGAAAGACTTTCAAAGGGGCTCTGGGAGCTTCCATGTTGGCGCAATACCCACACGATACATCTCGTGTGCATGGCCTTCGTCATGAGGCCGCGAACCTCCGCCTCATTCATCTCCCAAACCTCTCGGAATTTCTTCTCATCCGCCTGCTCGAAATGCTGAAACTTCTCCTTGGCACAGTAAGATTTCTGCAGATCTGGCAGGTGGGGAGGCTTCCAGCACACACGATAGCTGGGGCGTTACATGCACAACCAAAGTGATGGCAAATGGAAGCAATGCTTACCATGGTGCCTGCAGGTCCTTGAACTGCTTTGTCAAGCGCTTGTACTCCTCTGTGAGCTCGTGGTTGTGTGTTTTGTACTTCTGATCCAAGGTGTTGTAGCGGCTCATCAACGTGTTCAGCGTCTCCCGGAGCCGATTCAAGCGATTTTTGTAGGAAGACTGGATAGCAGTATGCTCTTTGTTTCGCTCTGATAGGACCTGCAAATTGTACTCCAACTTTTCCTGGCGAATCATTGCCATGGCATTCCCAGCAAGCATACAGCACCCTAGACATTCAACGCAGCACACCATGGCATCCTTGTTGAGCAAGTAAGTTGCAAGCATCTTCTCCAAATGCTGCTCCAACTCCTGCCAGTGTTTTCATCTCTCACACATTGCTTCCAAAAACGGTAGGAGCAAGCAACGCAGGGCGAGTCATGAGTCACATCCCAAAGCAGTGGCCCCGAAAATATCCTGAATCCCTTTCTCCAAGGCGATCTTGCACTTGTTGTAGCTGTCTGCGTTGTCCGTTCGCAACTCATCAATCTGCAGCTGAAAGCCCCTCTCTCGCTCCTGGCTGGGTAGGCTAAATGAGGAAATGCCTTGATGTCCGTTCACATGTGCCCAACGGCCTTTTTCAGCGTAAGAACAAGCCTACGTAGAAAGAATATCCGATGCAAATTCAGAAAGTGTTTGGATTCGACCCATTCGAATTCTGGCTTGAAATGAACAAGCGGGGTCAATAAAATATTCACTGACAAACAATACATGAAAGGCTTCCACAATTTCAACGGGCACTGTTCCAAATTGTTGTCTTCGAAGGATTTTGCTGGGGGGAATTGATCGATCAAGTCTGTCCTGCCGTCTTTCCAGGAACTCATTCTCCTCCATTTGGCGGCGCTTTTCGAAGAGAGCCTCGATTTCTGCCTGCAGGGCAATGTTGGTAAGGCTTTACTGGGGCACCTAGACCTCATACCTCGCACCTGCTTTTCCAGGAGCATTTCTTGGGCACCTGGCAGACCTCTCAGTGATTCAGTCAAGGCACTTTATTCTTCTGGAGCATTTCCTTCCTCTCCTCCTCGAAGGCTTGTTCGATATCCTCCAACTGCTGCTCGTAGTGTTGCCTCAAGGAGTGGTACTGCTCGCGCATCTTGGAGATTAATGTAGTGATGTCCAAGCTCTGCTGCTTCAGCATCTTAATGTACTCCTCATCTTTGTTCTTCAACTCTGTCTTGAAATCCTCAATGCGCCTGTCCTTTGATTCGATGATCTGCCTGCAGGCACTCTTTTGAAACTGAAGCTGGTCATTCAGCTCCTGGGGGATGTCCATGTTCAGGAGGTCAGCCCATTTCATCTCAATGGCCGCATTCTTGCGGCCGCTGGTCACAGCTTCAATCCTAAGCGTTCTACAAGACACTGTGCCTGCCGGCTGCCAGTGGTAGCCGGCAGGCCCTTGAGTCATGAGACATAAAATAAAAGCATCAGCCCCTCCCGTCACTGCCTTGCCAAGGTTCTGCAAGGCCTCATACCTGTCGAGGCGGTTGTTCTCCTCCACGATTCGCCTTTGGTTTTCCTGGTCATCGAAGCGGACGCGTATGCTGGTGAGCTCATCCCAGGTTTCAGTGCGGAATCGCTCGAGCTCTGCCACTGACTTTCCGTACTGCTCTTTGCCAAGGGAAACCTAAGCAGGCGCATGCAGGGATGAAAATGATCTTGCACACGCAAATCATCCAGAATTCAAAAAGATTATCAACTCCATGGGCACACTTTGGATGCAGTTTATGTGACCTGCTCCGCGGCATCATCCTTCTTCGTCTTCTTTCCTTCTGCTTCCTCCTTGTCCTGCTTCAGCTTTGTCTCTGCTCGGGACCGCCGTGCTGCTATCCGCTCATCAGAGCTGCCCAGGTTGGAGATGTCCAGCGTGCTGAGTGTACCAGTCATTGCCGGCCACCTCTCGCTGCTCACACTCGCACCGTCGCAACTACAAAGCTTCAAGCAATCGCATCCTCAGGTCCAGCCTCCAAAAGAGGCCGCACTCTGGAGACTTTCTGGATGGATACGCCCTCTTTCGAGCCGAAGTCCATGCTGCACGTGCTCGTGACCATCCATGTGCGTGGTGGGTGTGGGTGAGGGTGTGTGGGTGTGGGTGTGGGTGTAACTGGGTGTGGGTGCGGGTGCGGGTGTGTGCGCATGGCCAAAAAATGTGTTTGCAAAGCCATCGCAAAAGATCGCAAGCGCAAGGCAAGATGCTCAGTGCAAACATGTACATTTCTTCTGTCAAAGCCACTGCTCTCATGAGAGCAAGCCACGGCATGGCATGCTATCAAGCCCCCTCTGGCTGGGGGCACCAGTTTGTTTGCAAGCAGGCACATCCAAGCAACCCTGGCATCGCAAGGCTCCCCCACCTGCCCATGAAACATCAGTCCAAACAATGCAGCTTGCTAGGGAAGGCTTGGCGACGTGTAATAGTTGAGGCTACGCAGGGTCGCTTGGATTCTTTCGCTGTCTTGCTCGGCACCTCCCTCACCACTCATGAGTCTTTTTGTAGTCTTCAATCATTTGCTTGTTCCAGTGCCTTGGCTGCACATGCTGCATGTCCAACTCAGAGGTTCCCACAGGATGCCGATATATCCTCAGGAATAGCCTTAGGATCTGTGAAAGGGCATTGACCTGGTGTGTGGCGGCTGGCGGAACCAAGTCACATTTGGATGTTGAAGGGGATGTAGCACAGTGTGATGGCCAAGATGTGGCGAAAGACGCGCCAGGCAATCCAGCGGTCGGCGACAAACAGGATGTGGGCTCAGGCTGCAAAGTTTACGCTTGATAAAAACAGTTTTGGCACTTTAATCAATGGAATGCTCAATATCAAGGGACTGGCACTTTGAACTGACACACCTCAATGCTGGCACACCTCGACAGTGGCACTCGGAGCTTGCCCTCAGATCTCCCTGCAGCACGAGTGGCCAAACTCCCAGCAAGGGTAGAAGAAGTTGGCGATCCAGCCCTTGGGCATCTTGGGTCGGCCGTAGTCGTAGCGCCCAGGGCCGTAGTAGATGCGTCCCAGGGTGCACAGGCCACCTGCCGAGTTCTTCTGCCCCGGGTATCCGAAGCCTTCAATGATCTCCTGGTTGCCCGAAGGCTCGTTTCTGGCAAGATGGCCCAGTGGTGCAGGACGAAATCATCTGTTTTGTGGTTTGAAAGCCAGGAATCTTAGTGCAGCCAGCTTCCATTGCCTTGGCTTCGTGAGACCCTGTTCGGAAACATATGGGTGTCAATAATTAGGACCCTCTGGGGACATTAATTAGGGTGGGGAAGTATATATGCACATCCTTCATGCGGGAGAGAGTTCTCTTTCCAAAGCCATATGGCACCCCACGTTGCTTGCATGTCTTTGCTTGCCCTCTCCTTGTACTTGGGCGGGTTCGTCATGTTCTCGCTGATGTACTTCACGGTGTCCGTCAGGGTTTCAGCTGGCGCCTGTTGGTGTGCACCCCCAAAGCCGGGCGCGCCCGGAGGGGCATGATCGCCATAGCCGAAGGCTTGCTTCCTTCAGGGATGCAACATGCATCTAAAACTCTTGGCCAATTTATGCAAGTGTCGAAGGAATTTCCTACTACACCATGCGATTGCATTTTAGGGAAGCTGCCCAACATATTCCCAAATAACAAAAATAACCACACTGCATCGGAAGTAGGCAAGAATTCGGTGATTTCCTAGAGGGCGTAGTCCTAGGGTGTACTAGGAAAACCCTTCGAAAGTTGAGTTTCCGGGGCATGTCATCCTAGGACATTTGATGGAGCTCAAAGTGTCGTTTGTCTTTGTCCAAGCTTGGCTTTTCCAAGAGGCAGGCTCCGTTGACACTTGGCCTGAAACACACGTAGCGCTGCTCAAGGCGTGTGGGGTCGACTTGATCTGGGGCTCAGGTGCCTTCAAGGCAGAGTAAAGGTTTGTGTGTGTGGGTGGGCGTAGCAGTCGTTTTTGGTGGGATTAGGCAGGGGTTAGGGCTGGGAAACGTGCTTGGCTTAGGGTTGGTCAAGGGGTTTAAGGCTGAGTTGCCGGTGGGTTTGAGAGTTGGTTTTAGCCGATGCCACCGAAAGCCTCACAGCTGCAAAGCCACGAGAGCCACACAAAAATCAACAGAAGGTAGTCTAACGAAACGGACAGAACAGCTGACAACAGGTCTTCAAGTTGCCAATATCTCTTGTTTGGCACCTTTGTGGAAGATATTCTTCAAAGGCTTCTCGACCTCTCTTAATCCTCGCCTCACTTTCTCCCCATGGCCGGCCACCGCGCGCAGCGGGTGGCCGCGACGCAGCGCCAAACGTTGCACCGAACGCAGCATTGCGCGGAACAAAGCGGGGGCTTTGGAAATTCAAAAGCCGTGAGCCGGGCGGCGGCGTTGCACGAATGGATTCCAGCTGCAAATGTTACTGTGATTCCAAAAGCTGAACTAAGGGACCCCCAAGTAAAGGACCCTTATCATGGGTGAGCTCGTCCTACCTCCACGTGAGCTTGCAATAAGATAGGCAGATGGATGCATTGACAGGGAATCCCGAGAGATCCAAAGCATTGAAATTGCCTGTGGAAAAAGAGCATGCAACTGAGCCCACACAGAAATCAGCAAGTGTGCTACTCACACGCTGGGGTCCCAGCTCGGCATACGGGTGCATGCGCTCCTGAGACGAGGGGCTCTGACAGGCGAAAGTTGGCACACAACGATTTGAGGCCGATTCAGTTGGCTTGATGCAGCTGAAGAGGGCTCCAAAGCGACTAGGCCTCGTCGCAGTTGTGCCAAGTACTGAATCACAAGCACGGAAACACACGGCCAGCAGAAATCTGGCGCGGCTTGGCACTTTTTCATTGAGGGCCCTGCCAGAAGTCCCAAAGCAGAATGCTGAACATAGTCGCCGTGGCAAGGTCCATGATGATCTGCAGCCAGTTTCCGGCACTTGAGTGCTTGGCAGCACACTGCACTAGAAGCCAGCTCACCGAAACTGAAACCGATGAAGCAAGGCCCGGACAGCTTCACGATACCACGAGTCTTCGCTCGAAAAGAGCATGATGAACTCAGCATAGAGCAGCTAGCCAAGCAGCAAGCACCGGCCAAGCTAGCTACTAGTGTCGTTGGATGGCACCACTTGCAAAATGTCACGTGGTATCGTAGCAAGCCTGCCACTGAGGGCATGACAGGCATTATCAGCATCCAGGCTGCAGACAGAAAAGCGAACCTCCAACATTGTAGGGCCAGTGCTGTGCATCGGAAATGCTGCACGTGCAAGCAAGCGCATGGTAGTTACCCAATTGATGCCTCAAAATGAAGGGCTTCTTCTCGGCAGCTTCAGACGCCTTCCGCTTGCCCATGCCAGCGCCACACGAAACACACACGATAAGCAGGACGGCCCCAAGGCATGACACAAAGACGGCAGAACGAGCCTGTGCCAGCGTGAAGCCCTGGTTGAGGCAGAAAACCCCTGGTCCACGCGATGATTTCCCATCACGCGATCATTTCTGCTCGCTGACTTCACGCTCCAAGAGGCAATCAGACGTGTTGTTTGACTTCCTGGTCGCTGCCGCGCCTGTAATGGTTCTGCTCAGCAGGTATGGCCTGAGCACGCCATGATCAAAACCACGTGCCGTTGCGCAATGGATAGCAGCAGGAAAGACTCTCTCATGGGGGCTGGGGGGGGAGGGAGGGGAGGGGGAGGGGGAGGGAGCCCAAACATTTCCTAAATAAGGCCTTCTTAAGGGCTCAATAACGGCTTATTTGGGGCTCCCTCTCCCTCCCCTCGCTCCCCCCCAGCCCTCAGGACTCTCTGCAGCGCAACTCAAATGTTGTGCTGGGTGATGTTGACAGTGCTGGCCGTGTCATTCAATATCCCACATCCAAACGGACAGTGCAAGATACTGCTAGCAAACAAGTTGCATCTCAGCGCGGGTCATTGCTGCTGGACCTCTTAGCACCCCAAAGGGGCTGATTGGCCCATCTACCTGCACGAAATCGCGCTGGGATGGACCAAATGCTTGTAGAAAACGCCTTGAAGCCACAGAAGAGCGTCGATAGGAGGAACGTGCCACCGAAAGAGCCCGCTACCTACAGCCGAGGGCAAGGCCACATGGGACATGTCGAGATTTGGTGCGGCTTTGGGAAGGTGCAGCCTGGGACGAGATTTCTGGGCACTGAGGGCAATGCCCGAATCAGTGCCGTTCTTTCAGCAGATCCGACCGGGATGCAAGGCCTCTGGGGCAGGAAATGCTAACTTCTGAATATGCGTCAGCATTGTCATGGCACGGGGGCAAGCCAAAAACCCTGCCTCACGACATAAACACCATGAACCAAAGCCACTAAGACCACCTGGTGCGCAGTGCAAATTTGTAGTAGAAGCTGACACTTGGCCCGGCAGCTGAATTGTAAAGCCAAAAGCCTCTGGGCCTGTTAGGTCCATGCTGGCATGGGAGAGGGTTACTGTTAAGATCTGTCAAGCTTTGATTGCAAAAAGTGTCAGAGTTGCCATCGCCATCGTGGTGGAGAGAAAGTCCAGGAACTGCGCTACGAACAGGAGCATTCCAAGACCTGTCCGTGAAGCCATGAATCGCCTGAAATTCTGAGCGCATGCCGTCCAGTTGTGGAATCCTTGCTTGCACAATCTCAAAGCTCACAAGCCCATGTAGCCTGCATATTTGATTACAAAAACCAAAACTATTCCCGTGCTGATCTAGTGCTGTGCGCCGCGCCCATGCCATTGTGTGAGTACACCAGGAGGTGCACTGTAAACAGCCAAACCTGAAGCATCCCCACAGGCTTGGCTTCACCCACAACCTGCTGGCGTTCATGGGAAGGTGCGCAGTGCGCATTGGGCACCGGGCACGCACACCAAAGAAGGCCGCAGATGTAAAGAACAACGCCGATACATCGTTGTGGGCCTCCGGGAAACGGCGTCAGAAGTATACAACACAGTTAGCTGCAACTTGCCGTGGTTTCTAATACCCAGCAATCACATGCCCGAACACCCACAATCCCATCCTGTCGGCGATGCAGCGTGCGCAGTGCGCTGAAGAAGGTTGGACCCAGCAGCAAACAGAGCAATGACATCCTGAGGCAACTCGGGGCAATTGCGGCAGAATGAGGCATAGCACCTTGAACGACACGCCAACTCAATGCAACTGCTGGTTTTGAGTGTGGAGAATCAACTTAAGTGGGCATCCAACTCATGGCCGCTGGAGCATAACAAAAAGCAACTTCATTGTGAACTGCTGGCCAGAAACCATGCAAATGAACACAATCCAGCTTATGCATCTATGCGCAAGGGTCACATCTTGAGTAGGGCAACGATTGAACACTCCAGGCTATGACTGAGGCAAGCACCAAATGTAGTTCTGCAGAATCCCCTGGCCAGGACAACAGGCACCGTGCGGCAATGGCTGCGCCCAACCAAAACCGCCTACTTCTATGTTTGCGTCCAGGTTCCTGGCCTGCTCCGCGCATGCGAACTGCTGGTCAAACATGCTGGTGGGGTTTGTGAACTCTACAATGTACCTGGCAAAGCCAAAGGCAGCACTGTATCAACGCATTCAATCTCCAGCAAAAGCCCGCTAGCTGCGACAACCAGCATGCGATTTCACGCACTGTCAGCAAGTCACCGGCAGCGTGTGACCAGCAGTTCGCCCCAAGACTGGCACCTTTTTCGCTGAATCCTTTGAGTTCATCGATGGCATTTCCACTCTATGAGCTTGAGCCATCGCCCCGGGCTTCATGGCTTTTGCCTGAAGCAAATCCAGCGATATCGACAGGTTCTTGGTCTGGAAAGGCGTCTCAAGCTCGCAAAGCTCTGGCATCCTCAGCATGAAGCGTGGCCATCACTGAAGCATTTTGTTCAGCCCCCATTTCCGGTTACCTTCGGTGGTTTGGATTGGTGGTTCAGGGGTTTGAACCCCTGGTTCTTGTCAAGGGTAAATGGGAAACCACTCATAAACACTGAACCACCAATCCAAACCACTAACTAGGGGCAAGCTGACCATTCGCCTCACGCAGCATTTTCCAAAGCACCACCTAGCAGTTAGAATATCAATGAAACTCTGAACCGCAGGTCCTGAGCTCCACTCAAACTCCTGTTGCTCTACTCGCAACCCATTCCTTCAGCCGCAAGGTGGGCCAAGGATGATTCAGCACAGTGCCGAACCCGCAAATGCGTTCCATCGTGCACCAAGCGAATAATTGGCTTTGCTCATTCAGGCTCACTTGGCACACGCCCCGCTCATCTACCAGTACTATGATAAGCCTTAACCAGCCACAATTCGGCATGTTTTGGCTTTCCAGCTGGTGCTGGCCTGCGATCATGCTTTCATAGAAAGCTGGCAGCTGCAACCTTTGACAGTTCGACGATGAGTAAAACTAAGCAAAGCAGACTGGCTAAACTTGACTGGAGCACCAAGGCAAGGAGTGTGAGACATGCAAGGTGTGGAATTCTGGCATTCGCGCAAATGTCCGCTAAATGCGGACGATGTGGCATTCAATGATTCTTGACCAGTCTCGCACACTCCTTCAACCCTGAGGAATGCTGGAGGAGCACACTCCTGCGCATTCCTTGGTTGCCCTCAGTGCCTCCAAGCCTAGCCTGGGCCGCTGGAATGGCAAGGCGGTTCTGCAAAGGATGCTGTGGGGAACACAGAGACCTGTGCTGAATCTATCACTGTCACCCCTTCCAAGCCGTGCGTGTTCAGCCAGGGCTTTTGCAACGCTCAACATGACAAATACGCACGAAGAAAGCAACGGCAAGGAACACACACACACAGCTCCAATGAGACCATCCCACCTTCAGATCAAAGGTCCGCGATGCCGTCTGACATGCCAACTGGGCTCCATTGACTTCCCCAGACCCATGCCCCTGCCTGATCTTCAGCTGGCAGTACCCGTCAGCACGCCTGAAACCAAACGAAGAAAGCGCACCCTCTGGTCGATAGAGGTTTTCCAGATCAACCGTCTCTGCCGTGGCACTGGTGACTCCCTTGACCAACCCCTGCTGCTCAATCACGTCTGGGAAGGATTTCCTGAGGTGAAGCGAGGCTCACAACTTAAAGGTGAACTCAAAAGCAGTTGCTTTTTGTGGGGGATCAAAGGCTTGGTGCCCCTCCCCTGACAAAGTACGCGCCCAACTCATAGGCCACGCCGGGAAAAACTCAGCTGGCCATGTCTGAACGGTGCCGAGGATCATCAAGGACCAGAGCGTAATGAAGAATAGCTGCAGTATAAACGCAATGCTTTGTTGCAGAGTAATGGGGTCTCCAAAGATGAGGCTGCTGGCAGAAACAATGAGTGCATCCTGGCAAACTGGCAAAGGCACGAAGTGTTTGTGTCTGCCTAATTGTCGGCCACCCTCACTCCCTCTCCCTCCCTCTCCCTCCTTCTCGCCCTCCCTCTCGCCCTCCCTCGCACCCCCCCCCCCCCTCCCTCTTCCTCCCTCTCCCCCTTCCTTTATCTCACCCTCCATCCGTCTCACCCTCCATCCCTCTCCCTCCCTTCTCCCTGCCCTCTCCCCCTTCCATCCGTCATGAAACCTGCCAGTACTGCTCAACGAGTTGGAACAGTTCTTGATTAACGTGCGTAAATAACAATAGATACATAAATAAATATAATAAGTTAATATATGGGTAAACAAATAAATGCATAAACAAATACACAAATAAACAAATAAATTAACAAACAAAAGCAAAATAATTAAACACATAGATAAACAAATACATAAAAATACACAAACAAATAAATAAATGAATAAAAGAATGAATAAATATTTACATATGGACACAGATATATATATATATATTCGATATGTTGATCTAATCTATTTTGCCTCGGCACGGCAGCCATCCTTCACGAAAAACAAATTACTTTCGCGAATCTCTCGCGGATTCATCGCGGCGCACAACAGATTGCTAGAGTCAGAAAGTCGTACAAAAAATGAACTTCCGGCTAGAAAGTCGCAACTGTTCAGTACTGACGCAATGCACATACCTATGACAATGCGAAGAAACGATTGGCCTGCGGAGCAAACTTCAAACTCCGCCTACCCGGCCTGACTATAATCATATTCCCTTCGTTGGTTGGGCCTGCTCCAAAACGATCGGTATCGAACCAGAAAACACGATTTACACGTGCGGTCCCTTGTTTTGGGAGGGCGGCGGCGGCGGTTTGTTGACTAGTGGGCCCCAAGAATGTACCAAGGGCATCGGGGCCAACTGACTCGTCTCTTGGACATGTCTTGCCAAACCTTGCAAGCCTTCACCTGCTGTTATGCGACGCTGCTTGCCGGTCGCACCATCTTTGCAAACCCTCAACTAGGCCCGCTGACGGGGTACCTAATTCTTGTCGCAGCATTCTCCTGGCGCAACACTGCGGCGCCGGCGCTCAATTAAGGCCTAGCTTCTGGCGCCATATTGGACGGCGCTAAATACCAGCTTCCTGGCGCCACGGGTGGCGCTGAACCTGGCTTCCTAGGGCTTGGCGATGAAGTAGCTCTGCTGAGGGTTGGTGCAATTGGTGGCCCGCACGCTTTGCGAGAAGGTGGCACCATCTTGGGTCAACTTTTTTCGGCTGAAAAGCATCATGACTTGGGACCAGCCAGGGCACTGCTTTGAGAAAGCCCAGCTCTTCCAGCATTTTCCGAGCGATGCTGAAAATTTCGGGACTTAGTCTTTGCAAACAAACAGCCGCAAAAGCGCACTTACATGCGGGACACCCCAGTGAAAGATGCCTAGTGGCCTCTTACAGCCATAACAGGGGTGGCAGCAAATACAGCCGGGTACGCGCCGGTTGTCTTTACACCAATACACACGCGGCATTTTGCGGGTGTGCGGGCGTGCTGCACGAGTTTCTGACGCTGTTTCTCGCGCAGCAAGTGTCACTTGCGTATCATTGTCATTTGCGTGTCCTTGCGCGTCATTTGCGCGGTACAGCCTGTCACCTGTGTGTCAGTCTCACTTGTGCGTCACTGCGTGTCATTTGCGTGTCACTTGCGCGTCACTTGTGCGCCACTTGCACGTCACCGCGCGTCCAACCCCGGTTAGGAGAAACACTATCTACCTATACGTGCGCCCCCCTCAATTCCAGCAAAATAGGCCATGCGGTGGGACATGAGCTCGCATGGTCAAGTAACGGCCGTTGTGTAGGAGTGCCACTTCTCTACATGTGGAAGTACCTTCCAAACAAACGGGCTGTTTAAATGTCTACAAAATAATGGTCGTTGGATTGCGCTGGTTGTGGATGACGGGCGCGGTGTTCGCGCTTCAACTCATCTTGGCACGAAAATCTAGTTCGGGCACCAATTTGTCGTCGCCAGGTAAACTTGTCTTCGTGCAATTCGTCTTCGCAACTCGTCTTCGCTCCGTCATTGGTTTTCGCAATTCGTCTTCGCGGAATTCGTCTTCGCGGAATTCGTCTTCGCGGAATTCGTCTTCGCGGAATTCGTCTTCGGAATTCGTCTTCGCTGGGTTTTTCGCAATCGACACGGAGCTTGTCTTCGCAACTTGTCTTCGCCTTCCTGGAACTAGCCCTTGCGGCTCGATTCCGCTGCGCAAGTCGCGTTAAGCGAAGCGTCGTCTTCGCCTGGAAATTTGTCCTCACGCAGCTCGTCTTTCGCAATTTGTCTTCGCTGGGTGGCTTTGCTGGGAATTCGCCTTCGCAATGTGTCTTCGTCTTCGGTTGGATTTTGGATGTTCCCCAGGCGGGTCCCGTGTAATTATATCATCCCCGGACCTAGGCCCCCGCACCGTGATTGCCGCAGACTTTCAGGAGTTTGTTGCCTTGGTAGATGAGAGACAGCCAAAATCTTGGGGAGTTGATGTTCTCGAGCTGTGTGGAGGCATACATGCGCTTGCGCCGTGGCATGAAGGTTGGACAGAATTTGGACTTGATAATGGGCTGCGAAGGCACTCAAATCTCCTTGCGTATACTGTGTTTTCAAAATTCAATATAACTTCGTTCTTTTGAAAACTTACAGTGTTGCCCATGCGTTGCTATACAACCTTTCTCGTAATGCTTTGTTGATAGCTCCTTTTTTGCGAAGGCGTGAGATCAATGTTGACAACAATGTGTTGGTTGGTCATTGCTTACTTTAGTTCTATAACCAATAATTGTTGTTTATCCTTTAGAGTATCATCAATTTCAATCACATTGGTTGATACTGATTATTTTGTTCAGACCGTTCAGTATGTGCCTTCCCAGTGAAAGATAGTGTCATTCAATTTGTTGTAGTGGAGCATGCTTGCGAATTGGTTTTGTCAATGTTATCAAACACTGCAGATGAAACACAGAATTTAAAACAGTTGTTGTCATTGTGTTGAATGTTAATGCGAGTCTTCTGAAGTTTAACCCATTCTGGGTAAATCGGTATAACTACCCGCCCTTGTCGGGTCATAACTGTCACAATGCATTGTTGTTGATAATATGTGTTGCATTCTAAGCTGAACACACTGAACTTTCTGACTTTTCAACATTCAATAAAAGTTGATGAAATTTCTTTACCATCATTTAAACACTCATCATAAATGTTAGACCTTGTCGCTGGTAGCTTGTAAAGTAACTCCGCATGTCTAAACTCCATCATTATCACAATATTTAAAAGGTAACCTGCTGCCTTAATAATATGACCAGGTAACCGACACCCCCGCCCAGGCCAAGGCGCGAGCCAAGAGGCAGCCAAGGCGCCGCGAAGCGACCGACCCGCAAAAAACCCCGCCCTCCCCGCCCTCCCTCCCAAGGCCAAGATTGCGGCAAGCTGCATTCAGCTGTTTGGGCGCGACGGCTTCTCAGCCCAAGCCTTCGCCGAAGTCCAGGATTGAAACTGGGGCGTACTGGGGCGACCTCGCCGAGCCATCGTTTCATCTCGCGACCACTAATGGTCATCTGCTCCTCTAAGCTCCACATTGTGTGGAAAGAACTAGCTGTGAGACTCTGAGCCAAAATTTCTGCTGGACAGGTGCGTCAACTCGTGAGGATTAAGTCATGGGCATCATGGGAGTTGCAAAAAGTCTGGCGCAAAGCTGGCGGCTTTCCTAGCGCCACCAGTGGGATTCACAAAATCCTGCTGCGTGCCGTCTTAAAAAGCAAACTAAAAAACACATTTCCAGATATGATTTAACTGTGTTGGAAGAACTGAGAGAGAAGTTCAAATTGCCTTTCACATAGAGGCATTTGCAATGACAATGTAAATGGAATAGTTTATTGTTGCGGAAGAACCCAAGTTAAACAAAGTAATCATGTGTATATATATATATGTGTGTGTGTGTGTGGCAGCGAACGTTGTAGACGTGCCTTGGAAATAAACACTCAATTCAAGGAAAAACCAGTGCTTAACCTAGCAGAGCCCGATGAAGACGATGATTGAAACCATACTATACTTATAACATTTAACAACCTTGTATGGCATAATTGTCTCATAGTCATCACTCATTAATAGTAGAATGGTGTCTATGTTATGTTTCCTAAAAAAATTACATCGTTCAATGTTGGTTGTTTTGACGTGGTAGGCTCTGTCCGGCCCTTGCTTGCTTTTCTGTTGAAATGTGCCTGTTGGTACGTTGCTTTGGAACTTGATGATGATGTGTGCTTTCGAGATAGGGGTCTTATTTGTTGTGTTGAATGTGTTTCGTTGGTACGCTTGAAATTCTTACTCGTGTACACTTTGAAGGATTATACAGTTCAATAATAAGGATGGGTCCAGTGAACAATTCATCAAAATGTAGAAGTAACAAGTCTAAAGACACATTTACTGGTGATAATATTCCATGTGAGGACTGGTTGAAAGCATGAAAGGGGCTACCAGAGAAGATATTGGAGAGAATAATTGAGGAACAGAGAGGATATGATTGATACGAAGGTGAAGTTGTGATGTGTGCAAATGTTCAATGAGTCAAGGTCATGTTTTCGCAAGCATCAAAGAACAGCAAAGCATCACATATTTTTAAAAAAAACATGTTGAGGAATAATGATTGAACAATTAAATAAGGCTAATCATATGACATTGATATACTTGTTATATGTATAGCAAATGAATAAGCAACTACTCAAATTGCGTATGTGTGCATTCATTGTATAAGTATCAGAAAAACCCTTGCATATAGTGGGTGCGGATTTCTTTTGGGATTTTTTCGGATTTTTCTTGGATGTTTTTTTCGTTTTCCGTCCGGGCCAGCAAAAGATCGTATTTTACAGCATTTTCTCGCAAAATCGACGCATTTTACACTAGCCCGCCAACATCCCCAGCATCGTTTTCAACATCCCCCGCATGTCCGACCAACATCCCTAGCATCACCAACAAATTGTGGGTAACAGAATCAAAAAAGTAGCTGGCGGGTTGACGGGGTCAAAGAATGATGATTCAAATAGGAGGGCAGTTCACTCCCTGTAAAAAAAAACTAAAAAGTAGCGGGGGCGGCAGCCCCGCCCATGATGTTCGCAGAAGTGATGATTCGAATAGCTCTGCAAAACGTCTAAAAAGTAGCGGGGGGGTTGGGGGGGGCGGCAGCCCGCCCCCCATGATGTTCAAAGAAGTGATGATTCAAACAGGGGTGCAATTAAATCTCTGTAGAAAATCTAAAACTTAGCGGGGGGGCGGCAACCCCCCCCATGATGTTCGAAGAAGTGATGATTCAAGTAGAGGTGCAATGATTCAAGAACGGGTGCCATAGAATTTAAAAGGCAGCGGGAGGGTTGGCGGGGGTGGCTTCCCCTATGATGTTCGAAGAAGTGCATACATACAGACATACATGGATTACATAGATTACCTGAAATGTCGTATTTTACAGCATTTTCTCGCGAAATTGGACGCTCGAAAAAGTGATGATTCAAATAGGGGTGCAATTAAATCTCTGCAAGAAATCTAAAAAGTAGCGGAGGGGTTGGGGGGGGGGAGGCGGCAGCCCCCACCATGATGTTTGAAGAAGTGTTGATTGAAATAGGGGTGCAATCACTCTGCAAACAATCTAAAAAACGTAGCAGGTGGGTGGGGGGGAGCCCCCCCCCTGATGTTCGAAGAAGTGATGATTCAAATAGTAAGGGGGAAAACGGGTGATGCTGATGATGCGGGAAGCCAAATCCAAAAAACCATTGAAAGGGTGCAAGAGCCAAAATGCCCGGAGAGGAACTGGGAAAGCAAAGGATGCGAAAAGCCAAAGCCGCCAAAAGCCGCATAAACCAGCGAAAAGCCGCAAAAGCCAAAACGCCAACTGCCGAAGAGGAACTGGGAATGCAGAGGATGCAAACAGCCAAAGCCAAAAAGCCAACAAAAGCCGCATAAACCAACAAGAAGCCGAAAAGCCAAGAAGCCGAGAAGCCAAAAAGCCAAGAAGCCAAGAAGCCGAAAAGCCGAAAAGCCAAGAAGCCAAGAAGCCAAGAAGCCGAAAAGCCAAGAAGCCAAGAAGCCAAGAAGCCAAAAAGCCAAAACCGAAAAACTAATCCAAAAAAAGAGGACAAAAAAGAAGAAAAAAACCCTCCGTATATATTTGAAACCCTCCCTCCCCTCCCCTCCCGTCCCCTCTCTCCCTCCACAGGTCTCTGTTTGAGCTTTCTGTGCTGCGCGCTCTGCTCTCAAACAGCCTATAATGGCGCCTGTTTGACCTCGTCATGTCAGCATGGCTAAGGCTTATGCTGAACGTCTCTTTCCCTCTGTCCTTGATCAAGTTCGTCAACAGGAAGGACAGTGGCGAGCCATGTTTCAGGAAGTTGGCCACAACCACATTGAGCAGGAAGGCTACTACGATGTTACCTGCACCAGAGTGAGCCCTGGTGACCCGGCTGCACAATTGTGAGAATACACTGGTGCACAATGAATTTGCTCGCGCCTGCCAAAAGGTAGCCGCATTGATGAAATGCACTCCACTCAGGCAGCGTCAAGAAGCTAATTGGGGTCACATAGCTGTGGACGAAGAGAAGGCCTACATCTGTGAAGGCCACATGCAAGCTGCGCATGTGCACTGATCAATCTAACCAGCGAGTTGGATTCGCCAATCGCTAGCTTGACGGCCCGTCCTCCCAAACATAGGCAGCAGACAGGAGATACCACGGCAACGAAGGACAAGGGGTCCAGCTTTCGCCCGGCACCTTGGGTCACCCATTTGCAGCTCCGCGCAGACTCCGCTGTCCACTCCGCACAGAACCACTTCGAGTTCTTCGCACATCACAAAGCTTCATGCCGCTTACCCTAACTCGCTTGCAGAGCGCCCAAGGGCGTATGTTGGAACCAACCCATTTTGGTTCCGCTGTTTGGAGACCCCTTTCCTCTGACTCGGGCAATTTCTGAGTTCTGAACCTGCGAGGAGAACACCTCCGGAAGGCACTCTGAAACTCTACAGGCCGCAAGTTCCTTTGCTCCCTCCTACTTGGCACAGCCAAAACAGGACATGGCAACTGGGGATGTCAGCCAAGACTGAAGCAAGCAAATTTGGCATCTGCGAAGCTGTTCCCTGCGTGCCTTGCATTACCACCTTCGCAGACTCCACGAAGTTGCAGCACAGCTGCACAGAGAGCCTGCAAACCCCATCGGATCAAAATCAAGATCTTGGGGCGCAGGCCCTGCCCCAACATGGAGAAGTGAAGCTCGCCCTGCACCGTCAGGCCAGTTGCCAGCATGATGCACAGCAGCACCACCACCAGGTTTGTCCGGTACCTCTGCGCAATGCTGGGTGAGTGAATCCAAGGGTTTGGGACGAAAACAATATCAGAAGAAAAAAAAGCATTCCCGTGGCCAGGCCATCTTTGCCAAAGCAGCTTCTCCAGGCCAATCATAAGAGAAAAGATGAAGACAATGATCACGTTGCTTTGCTTGATCATCTGAAGGAAAGCCACGCTAGCCTCAGATTTTGGCGTGCAAAGGGCAAAGCCTGCTGAAAGCGTTAAAGATCCAACGTAGCCAGGCCACGTACTTGTATGCAGTGTTGCTGAGAATTAGCGAGGTCGCAAAGGTCAAGCCCACAGGAAGCACGCGGAAGGTCATGAACTCAGTGTCGATTATAACCTGCATCCGGCTGTGGTAGCCGCACAAAGGATGTGGAACACGTGAACCAATGGGCCAATGGGTGTGTCATTTTTTGAGGGTAGCCTGGTCTGTGGCTCTAAAAGGGAAAGACAAGACACACCTGAGAGCAAAAGGCCAAAGGTTGGGCCTTCTTGTCTGGGTCGCTGAGCGCTGGGAAAAGGCTGGGCTTCGCCAAGAAGAGGGCGCAGCCCAGCAACGAGCCAGAAAGCATATGTAGGAAGACCAGCCTATGCTCAACTTCGGCACTAAAGCCTCACACCAAGGACAGCCGCAAGCCAACTCAATCCAAGCAGCACCACTGGGTATGGAAACCTCAGGCTGCCAAATTTACCCGATGCATGGAGTGCCACCCGCCAGCCTCGAAGGATTCATGAGGAACTTGTTGTAATTGATCAGCGCCGCAGAAACGAAAATCAAGGCCACACTCCAGAAAGCCTGCACTTGGCACTTGCGCTTCTAGGTGGAAGGGGTCTGCTGCGCTTCCATGTTCGCGCCTTGGTTGCCAAGCTCGCCGGCGGCGTCTTGCTCAGCAGTGGCTTGTCCTCGGGCGCCTCGATGTTGGCCTGCATCATCTCGCACGACAAATTATGATCATTCGCACATCAACATTCGCCCATAGCGCAAGGCCTGAGACTTGGATTCCCGCATGTTGTCCATGGGGTTCAGTACCAAAGTTGTAGGACTTACCGTGGAGAGCCGGCTCAAGCAGCCGAGGGTAGCTAAAAATGCAGCGGATCAAGGTATGCTGAAGCTGGCCCACACTGCCTTGATGCAACAAAAAGTGACATACCATCATAGTGGCGGCTGCAGGTGTCTTTGCACGCTTTGGTCCGAGCGCCGCGTGCGGGCCGGAAAATCCCCAAGAGCCATTCTCCCTCCTGCTTGACGGGAGGGCAAACCTGTGCACCCACAGAGGGCAAGCATGTATGCCTTTGGCACTGGCCAAGGCGCTAATTTTCAAATGCAATCAAGGGCGTCCTTGAAATTCGCCCGCTCATGAGCAAGCGGCAAAGCTGCAGCTGACATCAGGGCTGCCTGAACTGGACTCGGTACTGTGATCTCAGGGGGGTCCTAGGTGCATTGTGCAGAGCATAATCTGAGAAAGGAAGGCACAAGGGCTCACTCACTCCGCCCCGCTCTACCGCACGCACCCACCACCCGCCCACCCGCCCACCCACGCACTCAAGCACCCACCCACGCAATCAAGCACGCACGCACACACCTCCGCCGCCTCATACTAAATGGCGTGGAAGCTGCGGCAAGCTCCAATCGCGGCTCATTGCTCCGGACGCGATGGGCCTGCGATCGCTGTGCCCACACGGCCAATTCACAGCCAAATTAGGCAGCTTAGCCGGGCAGCTTGCTCCGCTCCTTGCACAGCAGCAATCATATTGTTTTCCGCTTGCTTGTACTTGTGTCTTCTTGCGCTGGTCAAACTTGATTTGCCAGAAGTCGGCCTTTGGCCCGCTGACAAAGTGCTGGGGGTGCTCTGGGAGCTCACAGGGAATTTGAGAGCCATCCAAAACAGCGACTTTCAACTTCTGGAGTTCTGCCCTGACCTGGGCCGACGCACCATGTCTGAAAACAACAGCACCACTACCGAGGGCCTGCGTGTACCGCTTGGCCTGCTTCTTCAGCTTTCGCAGGATCATGCGATTCTGCGAGCTGGCGTGGAAGCATTTGCACTCCAGCCAGGTGAGGTTCTTGCCCTTCACCCTCACAGGTTCTGCGAATAGAACATCTGGAGTCGCTTCACCTCAGCAAACACTGAGCTTGAAAAGGAAGCAGCCAGAGTTTGTCGTGTTGCCTGCTTCCTACAATGTTATTACATTGGGCAGGGCACCACATGCAAAGGACTGCATGTGCGTCTCGGCCGTCCCTGTGCAACATGCTGAAGGTTCAATGCGGGTGACAGCCAACTGCGAACTTGAATGCCTTTCAGGTCGTCAACCCACCCAACCAATCACTAAGCAAAGGCCATTGCTACTGCGGATGGTTGCGACATCCATTTCGCACCTAAGAAACCATGGGAAACCATTGTTTGTTGACACTTACGGGCAAATCATCCACGGCTTTGGAACGGTGCCTAGGAGGTTTTCTCAACCATCCACGGCTCCAAGCCGCTTCCCTCGCTGCGGAGCTGCTGCTCTGTGCGCAGCTCCAGGCCGTGTCCGCGGCAGTGCTCGGCCACCGCGTCTTCGAAGGCTTGAGCGCAGGCACGGTTGGTCACCTGAAGCGCCTGGCAAAAACACGGCAAACTGGGCTTCAACAAACATTTGGACCCATCATTCAAGAAAAAAACTTGCTTCAACCAGACAAATGGACCCGTCATTTAAGTTGAAAACATGCGCTTCTTCAGCACCATGGTCCATCTTGGGCGGGCCTCCCCATCATTCTCCAGTGCCCAAACCAGCTCTCGCAAGACCCAGGGCTTCAGTGGCCGCTTCAGCTTGTGATCAATGAGTTCTTCCACCTCTGCTCGCCAGGCTTCCGAGTCCTTGGTGAGGCGCCGGCCCTTCAGCATTGCACCCTCCAGCACCCGGAAGAGCTGGAAGGGCGATCGGCCCTGCCTAGCAGGCTGAGTCCAAGAGCAACCAAAAAGTGCAACTACAAACTCGCCATGAGCAACATGCTGTAACATGACTTGGGATGAGGCACAGCTCCGTCGCCATCAACATGTGCTTGACTATCAGCGACGGCGGCAAGCAAAGCCCACGCGAGAGCACAGGCAAAGCCAGGCAATCTCTGGACGTGGCCTTCTGTTGCTCCTTATTGGCCCAGGTATTCCAATTGTCGTCTTTCAGGCGGTGGTTAAATCTCCATGCCGCCTTGATCTGCACCTCTCTTCTGAGAGAGTGGAGCATGCCCCCTGTAAGCGTTGCATCGGCCGTGTCTCTCAGCCGCTGCCGTTGCTCCAGCGACTCCTCCTTTGTGAGCCCCCTGAAGTTGAAGTCACGGCCCAATGCAGCAGAAATCGCTCTCTCTTGCATCTCCGTCAAGATTGGGCTGCTCTCCTACAGGGCATCTTTTGCATCGTCAATCATTTCTTAGTACAAGGAGATGTCCAGGTTAATGGGCTCAAAGGCGCACATCTTGAAATTGACTGGCATTAAACCCACTCCGAAAAGGGAACGTGCCTCAAAACAAACACACATATGTAAATATCTATCCATGTACACACATACAGACACATATGAGCCACGGCCCAAATGCCTTGTTCCACTAACGTGGGAAAACTCGTACCTGGCTGTTGTGGGAAACTCAAAGCTTGTTCGCTTTCAGGGGCAAAGTCTGCACTCCTCTGGCCACGGGAGCGCCTGCTTCCGGACACGGATGCGCCGGATGCGCCGGATCCGCTGGATCAGCACGGCTCCCCAGACCAACGTGACGACTGCAGGCCGGCGCAGCCCCGCCCCGCGCTGTGAGCGGTGCGATGCGCGTGACGCGTGGGACGCGTGTGACGCGTGTAGTGCCTGTGACGGTGGCGAAGGGGTGAGCGTCTGGCATGGCTGGAGCATGGCTAAGTCGGCCAGAAACCTTGGGGCCAAGTCGACATGCAGCTGAACAGTCAATCAAGCTGGAGGGTTGCTGTTTCTCATCCATCTGGGGACTTGGGATGAGCTAGTCAACTAGGCTGTCCGCGACTCCAACAAGCCACCACGCTCCACTGAAACTATTCAGGTACTAACACATGGATACCTTTTGTTCTGAGATTCGTTATTGGTGCAAGGCATGTTGTTCAGGCAGAAGGGCTAAATAGAGCGCCGGCGCGGCAATGTGCAAAGGAGCACTGCGAATTGTCCGAAAATTGCATGCTCGGCATTCTTGACTTAATGCATGTTCTCCTCAAATGGAACTGTTCACAGCTTCACAAGGAAGGGTACTGTAAAGCGGAGCTGGAAGGGGGAAGTGCTTGCTGCAAAAAGGTCCCAACCCACAACTCCTGCCATAGATTCAACCTGTGCCATGCTCAATGCAGCAAGAGTGCGTTGCATCCTTCACATGTTTTGATTTTGGGCGCAAATGCTTCCTAATGTTGACTTCTCTTCTTTAATACGGGGGTGTCCCCTGGTTATACTGCGGATTCAGCGCTTTTTAATTGGAACACCCCCATATTAATAGACAGACGTTTATTCAATCGGGGTCAGCAAGCTCCAGGCCCCAAACCTGGCCTTGCCAAGGTTGGGACAACGAGAGGAGCACCAAGCAGCCGTGCCCGTCGCTCGGCAAAGGAATCCGGACGGAGATCCTTCCTGGCGAAGTTCGCAACCTTCGCTTCTCGCCTTCTCCAAAGTGCATTTGACTTCTGCCAAGCAAACTCGACTGAGGAGCTGGGAGCTGGCTGTCTCGCTCGCAGCTCCTGGCTGTGGCCAAGGCAAAGGGCATCCAACCCGCTCCCCCCCTCTGCTGCCAAGCCACTTGATGCAAGTTTAGCTTCCGTGCGTTTCGCGCTTGTTGGTGCTTTCTTTTATCTAATGCTTGTGTGGGGCCTTTCGTTGCTTCTTTCGATTCTTTGGAGCCGACTTGAGACTTTACTGATGCCTCCTTGTCACACGTCTGCATCACGCAAATGCGAAAAGTAACATTTTGGTCACGCATGTCACACATTTCACCAAGGCAAGCTGGCAATATGGCTCGGTGGCCCGGATTTGCCATGTTTGCCTTGCAACTACATACGCATGCGCGCCACTTGCACCAACCGTGGTTGCGACGCCTTTTGCTGGGCGCGATGAACGGGCAAACTGGCAAATCCATGCTGCAAGCAGTGCCCAACTTCAGTGACATAATCAAAAGCAGAGTGAGGCGCCAGCCAACATCTTGACCAAAAATGATTGGTTCGGGGCGGGGGGGGCAGTCATCTGTAATTTCCCGAGCGAAGAGAGGAATGACCAAAAATCCAGAATGAAGAGAGGGATAACATGAAAAAGAGAAGGGACATGTTTTTCACCTACAGCATAGAAAGGTGGTTGGGTGAAAGGACATGTTATCTCTTTTCTCTTTCTTTCATCTCTTTCTTGTTCACTCGTTCACATTCCCTCTCTCCTTTCCAAGATGAAGAGAGAGGGAGTAGAGTGAGAGAGTATAAGAAAAATGAGATGAACCGCATGATGGCAGGGAATAAGGTGGCTCTACAAATCTTCTCTCTCACTCACTCACGAACGAGGTAACCAGTGAACAAGCGATGGTGAGTGATAAGAAAGGAATAGGAATGGAAAGGCAGTTCTTCTTCTTAGTTACACGCCTTTCCTTCTTCCATCTCGTTTCCTCTTCCTCATGTCTTCATCCTTCATGTTGATACGGAAAAACGAGGAAACGAGGAGAGACGGAGTAATGGGAAGGTAAAAGACAGGGAAGAGAGATAGAGTGAATAGAGATGCCTTCATTCTCCTACCAGCTACTTCTGGAGAATGCATCTCTCTTCACATTGTAACCTTTCCAATTCCAGCCGTGAATACCGTAGGAGCTGGGATGAAAATGATAGAAGGGAAAAGGAATGGGAACACACGAACGAGGGAAGTGAGTAACAGGCTAGTCCTTCCATCTCTCTGTTCTCACTCCCTATCTGTTTACCTTGTTACACCTGTCTACCTCAGAGATAGAGCGTAGCGGAGGGAGATATAGACAGGATAAAGAGATATCCAACATAATAATATGTCCTTTGCTCAAGTTCTTTTATTACGGAAATATTATATGTTGTCTGTCTTTTTCCTTTCTGATTCCTTGTCTGGTTCCTTTTGGGACATTAATAAACCCAAAATGAAGAAGTAACCAAACAAGCCTTCTTTCACCCATTCATTCGTGAGAGGAATGGAACGGATTCAAGAATATTAGTGCTTGCTATTTCCTTCGTCAGCAGACGGGAAATGGAGAGGCAAGGAAGATAAATCCGCCGACGCCAGTCCAACGTGTAGATGGCAGTCCGCAACTTGGTCTTCCTTCGGATCTCTTGTCAAAGCCGAAGGCTTTTGGGGCTGCCATTTTTTGGGCATGGTGTGCTGGGTGCCCACAACCCTGCAATTTTCCAGTGTTTTTGGGGCTTGCGTGCTAAAAATCTGCGTTTCGCCTAGGTCTCTGGGGGGGGGGGGGGGGGCCGGACGCGCAGGATCTGCATCCCCAGCATCATCAGGATTACCTTGCTGCCATGAATTTGTCTCTTTTTTGTGCAGATACAAATGTTCTGTTTCAAGCGATGTTGGAATCGACCTATTAGGGGTCTGGGTGGGGCAAAGTGCAGCGATACGTTGAGGAACTGATTGAATTTCCAAAAATGAGTGTTTTTTGCAATTCCCCACCTGTACGGAGCAGTTACTGCGAAACATCCCCTGCATGATCGTGTTTTTGGAAGTCTATTTTTAAGGTATTTGAGGGGGGTTGCTAGTATCTGCTTTTGATAGTTGATTTTGGGAACTATCAAAAAATCATGGTGTTTTGACTTTTTTGTAGCCAGCCGGCTGCATTCCCAGCATTCCCGGCATCTCTGGTATGTTCTGTGTTTGGTCAATTTTGCGTGTCTGAAAGTCTTGAAATGTTGGGTGCGAAGATTGGGTGTTCCAGTACGTTGTGTGGTTGCATCCCCTTGCGTTGCCAGCATCCTCAGCATCACTTCCATGAAAAAATGAAAAAAGGCTTAAAATCCACTGGCGTCTGCGGATCGCGTAGCGATTTCAACAATGACTAAAAATCTAGACATTAGAACATGAGAAAGGAAAAGTTCCTACAGAAAGGTTCTAATGTCAAGGATTTTACAGATAACCGTCTATAACCAAGAATTGACTGCAGGAAGAAATCATCCAAGAAGCATTCTATCTCTCGTGGACACTCACGAACGAAGAGAAGGCTTCTTCACTGTCAGGCCTCTCTCTCTCTCTTTCTTTTCCTCGTCTTTTTCCTTGTCTCATCCCTTCGCCAATCCTGAAGTCTCAGAAATAAATGAAAGAAGTGGAAAAGAAAGATACAAGAAATCCATGTCACTTCCCTTCTCGTTGTGTGCTCTCTTTTCCCTTCGTACCTCAGCTCATCCCTCGCCCACTTCTGGAGATTGGGAAGTGAACAGGCGCTATTACAAAGAGACGACCGAAGGAAGTGAATGGATCTCTGTCACCTCCTCTCTTCACTCTGTTACATTTGGAGGTGTCTAAAATAGAGATCCATTACACACATTCCTTCCTTTCCCTTCTTTCCCGTCTATATCCTCAGCATCTGGGATAATAGACGACAAAGGGAAAGAGGGAATGAAAGTAACTAGAGATGGAAGGAAGTGGGTCATGATGAAGACAGACCAAGCACTTCCTCACCGTCCAGAAGTTACATGCTATTTCTTTATCTTCTCCATCATGCCTCTTTTCACCCCATTCTTGATTGGGGATGAGGCATGTGGATAAAGAAAGAGATCCCATTCCCTATCTGTCACCGAAATTATTACCTCCCCCAACATATGAATTCTCCAGAATGAAGATGTGGGAAGGATAGAGATATGAGACAAACGATTGGAGGCATTTCCCATCTGTTAATCCTGGAAATTGGTAAGCCTCCATCATATTGTCGTTACAGCGGGTTCATCCGGACTGTCTATTACAACTTTAGAATGCTTTTCTCTGTCTTTTCCCTTGGTTTTCTTGTATTTGGCTACCTTTGGGGTTTTGTTCTTAGCGATAAGACCCTGAGAAGGATTACTTGTAGTAACCCCTGGAGCATTGTTATAACCATTGTAATAACCACTGAAGGATTGTCGTAACCGCTCTCTTGTCACTCACTTTTGGTTGGTTCTTGAGTTTCCGGAAGGCTCGCTATACAGAGTTAATTCTCAGAACCGTCTGGAAGTCCTTTCGGTAGCTGTAACATCATAATGTAAAAGAAATAGAAAGGAAAGATATAATGAAAGCTCACACATATCTATTTCTATTTTATTATCTTAGAATTATGAATTTATTATTTGTAACTGTTGCTTTTATTATATTTGTTTTCTATGTATTAATCTATTATCTTTATCTTTCTTCATCTCTCTTCTAAAATAGATGTAGCTTTTATGCCAGGTAAAACTCCAAGAGGCGAAGTGAGGAAGGCGAAAGAAGGAGATGGAACGACCAATAGATTTATTATTGACTTTCTTTTCCTTATTGATTTTTAATTTAGTTTCTGAAGTTAAGATCTTATGACAGAGATTATTAATAAGAAAACCAATGTAACTAATAAATGAAAAGATATTAAGATGAAAGGAATCATATTTGTCTTTTTTGTTGTATGTTCGCGCGTTTCCTGTTTACCTCGCTTTCCGGGTCTTTTCGCTTTGTAGTTGGTTCAGCAACTTGTCAAAGAAGAAAGAAATATACAGAAGATAATGAGAGAAATATATAGATAGAAAAGAAAGTCATTACGTTTTGAAGAACTATTTCTATCTCACGCAGTGGTTAGGTGGGGGAAGTAGAATGAAGATTACGACCGTTCCCATTCCCTACCATCATTCACGGTCTATCTTCTAATTCTCTTTCTCTCATCTTACAAGCGTTCCCTTGCTTCGTCTGGAGATGCCTGTCCTGTCTGTGTGCGAGATGATCCGGGGAATGGTGAAGACAGAGAAGAAAGAAATATCAGATAATGAAAGCATGAGAACTAACATAAAAGCATTCCATTTCTAATCCCAATGACAAGAGAGTTAACGGTTGGACGAAGCAATGGCGAGTCAGGAATAAATCTCCAGAATGTGAATGAAATTGCGCGGGGTCCCCGATCATGAGCACACGCGCGGCACATGTGAGCAGCACACTTTGTTCACATGCCTCAAAGCATAGCAGCATAGCACTGCGTGAAACGAGATGCCAGCCCAGGCAATGTGCAACCCCCCAGGCAGTTCTTCTTCTGTGAAGAAGTGAGGAAGGACCAGCAGAGCCGCCAACGTGGAAAGGCGTAGTAAGCGCGCGCAGAAGCAATGGCAAGATAGGGCGCGGAGGGTGGGGAACATGGAATCGAGTCAACGCACCCCCACGCAAAAGCGACCGAATGCAAACATTCAGGATCGCAAATCGCGCGGGATCCCCGTCTGCCCTCGATCATGAGCACACGCGCGGCACATGTGAGCAGCACACTTTGTTCACATGCCTCAAAGCATAGCACTGCGTGAAACGAGATGCCAGCCCAGGCAATGTGCAACCCCCCCTCGCGATCCGGAAAAAGGGCAAACCAGCCGAGTCGAAGGGATCCCTCCCCCCCGAACAATCCAGCCGGACGGCGAGGAAACGCGAAGCGCTCAACAAGAGTGGGACGCTGGCCAAGACTCATCTCGTGGGAGAAGAGTCAAGCGTGCGTCGAAAGTCAGCAACTCTGAGAGGGAAATTTGCACACGATCATCTGCTTGAAAGCCAAAATTCTCAGGGGGGTGCTGCCTACTAAGGCCATCTGTGACGTGACTGTCCTGCCCTGGAATGTGCGAAACACTGAGACGCAGTTGATGCACGCCTTCCATCCGCGCCCAAGCCTTCAAGGCGACACTGAGCACTGGGTCCGTGCTCAAAATTTTCCAGGACAACCCTTCAGCTCCAGCATCGTCACAAAATGTACGCAGAAGGCCAAAACTACCCCTGACCATTGTCGTGTGTGTGGCTGCAATGAAGAGCAGGCAAAGTTGAGCTAAAACCTCGAAGAAGCAAATGAGCCGTTGCAACGGTGCATCAGCAGGGATCCATGGCAAAACATCTTCTCTCTGAATGTGGATTTGAAACCATTTGACCAAACCATCAAATGTCAGGAAGCCGGCAACATCAACTGTCACAAAGTCACAAAGGCGTCTGCCCAACCCTGCGCGGGGAAGACCGCAGGCTGCAACATGGAAACCATGGAAGGCAGCGACGCCAAAACCTGCAGCCATAGCCAGGCGTCCTCTTTGAGCTTGGGGTGTATTTTGACAGTAGCTTTGTGGGGGTCTTGCACTCGGACCCAAATTCGTTCTGTTCGCAGCGGCTCCAGTAGAATATCATCTTTTCGATCAGCCCGAGCGTTTCCAACCCCCAAAAGTTTGCATCCACGTTTCAGCACAGGGTATTTGGCCCAACCGCTCCTGAAAAACAACCCGTCATCACACAGAGACAGCAAACGAGCGAGGTCTGTAGCTGCTATAGAAACCAGGGTGCCTTGGTCAGAAAACTGCGCCTCGTAGAAGGAACTAAGGAAAGGACGCAAAGTCCGAAACAAGTCAGAGATCCACAAGAGCAGCCCTTACCCTGCTTCCAAATCGCGGCAAGATATTTGCCGGTCACTGATGATGCGGTTTAAGAAAGCCCAGATTTTGAGCCGCTTTGCGTCAGGAAGGGATATTGTCCAAAGAGAAAAATCCAGCTGCCACCCAATCCAAGTCAAAGCTTCTGCCACGTTGATTTTGTGATACGACAGGGGAACCTGCAGCAACTCCAGCAAAAGCAACACAAGCGCCGCGAAGTGCCAAACACTGGCAGTTGGAAACCGCCACAGCCAATCATCTACGTAGATCCAGGTGTGATGCTGAACGTAAATGAAAATTTGAGCGCATCTGGCCCCGAAGTTCAATGTCTTATAACAAAAAATTCGGCTGTGGAACTCGCACGACATCAGGCCACGATCTGGCTCACGGAGCAAAATCCGTTTGTGCGCTTTGCCAATGTCAATAACAAGGCCTGAGCTAGTTTCCTGCCCAGGCTCAACTGGGCCACACGCTTTGACCGAATGTGTTGAGGGCATTGTGATTGCGTTGGGCGTCGCAGCTGCTGTGATGGCATTCAATCCGCTGACCGAAGAATCCATAACAAGCCTCGGCTCCTTATTTGGAGCCTGAACCAGCCCCAGTCGCCCCATAGCAATCCTCCCTCAGCGCTGACGCGCATGCTCCCAGGATGGGAGTTCTTCCATAAATCCCAGGGCAACCTCCTGCTCCAAGAGGGGCAGAGTGACTTCTGGAAAGTCAGCCGCGCTCTTCCAAGGCCCCCTGCAAACGTCCAAGGGCATATCCACCAGCTCCTCTGGCGGCAACGGTGCCTGATGCGCTGGAGGAAAAAGCGGACACGGCGGGATAGGAGAATGAAGTCCTAGGGATGCCCCTTCTCGGAGTTCCTGAACAAAGTCTGCATCTTTGTCCTGACAGACAACTGCCATGGCTTCCAAGAGGTTGAGAGCAAAGGGTTGCCCGGGAGAAGGGCGCGACAACCACTCAGGCGTAAAATTCTCTAAGAAGGGTGCAAGGAACCGGTGCAACTCATGCCGAAAAACGCCCAGCTGTACCTCAGCAAACAGAGACGTAGGGCGGCCATCTTGCAAAATGTGTTGGAGCTGTTGCGCTAGCCCGAAGTCAGAAACAAGCTTGCTCCACGTGCGACGCAGAGACTGAAAAATGTCGTCCGAGCGCGGACGTGCCCAGTCGGCTGATGCATCAAATCCGCCTCCGCACTCTACCCGCAACGGCAGCGGCCATTCCGGGCGGCGAGGCAACTACGCCTCGGCAATGGTCAGCGTGCGACGCTGCCTAGAGTTGCCGGCCAGATAAGCCTCTGCGAGGCCCTGAGCCAATGCGATTGGATACTCAGCAGCTGTTTGTGTCAGGAAGCGTCCATGACAGTCACGCTTGCCCCAGGGATGCGTCCCTGTAGCGTGGGAGCAACCGGCGGTCAGCGAGGCGGCCATGTGGTGTGAGTTGGTGCCTACCAACCACGACTGGTGCGCACCACTGCCAAATGCGCAAGCGGCGCACTTGGCCAGGAATGGGGCCGTTGACCGCAGGAATGCCTGATCCATGTCTCGCAAGAAACTGATGAAGTCGAAGGGTTCTCGTAACCAACTACGCCTCCTCTCATGGCAACCAGCACAAGCAGCTGGACGCAGCGCCTATGCAGGATGTGTCTGAAGCTGCAGCCGCAGTGAAAGGGAATGGAACACCGTGTCATCCAAGAGGTCTATGCCACGCAGAGAGTCTATGGGTTCCAGAACGGAGGCCCCCAAGGCTGCCAGTTGCGCAGACACCGGAGCAGAAGCACCCCCCGCAAATCCAGAAACATGGCTTGCCGGAGTGACTGAAGCAAGGCAGTGACAGAATGTCAACATGCGGAAACTGAACTGAACGTCATCGCTGAAACCCCAAAGCAAGCCGAAGATGCGAACGAGGCGCACAAGGTTGTGTAACATTTCACTAAAAACAAACACAGATTTTCTCTTTGGCACAAGACCTGAGCACCCCTCGGGCCTACGACGCCTGCAGAGAAAGAAGCGTGTGCGTGAACGCTGGCAGGCACCCCAAAAAACAATCATGAAGCTCCGCCGCAGGAACGAGAAACGGCGTGTTTCTGGCGACACATGACTGAAAAATGTGTGCGGGCGGGGCCATCTAATTGCCCGGGTGCGCGGAAGCCGGGCGCTTTCCTCCGCACGCCAAGCCATCTTGGCGGGGCACAGGGCAAACATGCTGGAATGAACAGCGACTGGCATTGGAGCATCGCCCCAGCTGCCAACGAATGCAGATAGGCAGCCCCTGATATTCTTTGACCCAAGTGCTAGATGAGTCCGCCCCGGAGCGAGTCGCGTCCTGCTTAGCAGGCTTTCGCACCCGGGCAGTTTTCTTGGCATCGCCCTGAGCGTTTGATCCGCCACGAGAAAACTGACCTTTGCCAAGCGCCTTACTTGGAAAAGATCGAGGGCGTGGCTGGAGGCGGGACGCAATTTCCTGCCTTGCACATGTCAGCTCATGGATCGCTTGATCCAATGTCCAAGCTTGGTCACGCTGGAGTGAGAAGATGGACTGCCAACAGCAACGATCAGCTTCGATGATCTCTGGCAAAATCGGCGGACGCAGCGTGTCATCTGCCAAAGCGGCAAAAGCAAACTGATTGAAATGCGCCTGAAATTGCTTCAAGGTGTACAAGTGCGCTGCCTTGTTGATGGCCAGAGCCAATGACCAAATGTGCTGCATGGTTGAGACTGAGTGGATGTTGGCAGACATGGTGCGCGTATCCACCAAAGGCAAGTCTTCCTCCAGCAAGCTGCGAAGGAGCTGAGACTCATTCCTGGGCAAGCGGGAGGCGCCGCGCTCCACATGTTGCATTTCCCTCTCTTGACTAACCCTGTGATGCCACGGCAGCCACTGCAGGGATTTGGACTGGATCTGCGCGGCCACTTGCGAAATGACCCAAGCACATGGGCAAATTTCAGGCGTCAACAGCCCGTACGGATAACTGGAGGAGAACTCCGTCTTGCGCACCTGAATCTGCTCTTCTGACAGCTTAGCAGTGTCGCCGCCCACGGGTGACAGGATTAACGGCTTAGACTCTTGGGCAATGACCGCAGTTCGCGCCGCGGAAGCACGGCACAAGTCGTGGGCCTCTGACCACGCTCGCCGGAGGGCCGCTGCCTCAGCGGAGATGATGGGCTCGAAATCATCCAGCTGCAGAATTTCCCTGAGCAACGGGTCCAAGTCCTCAAGAGCCGTGACCGCGTACTCGTAGAGAGCAGCTGAGTGGAATCCTAAGTCACGCAGGGCATCTGCGCAAGAGTCTGTCACCCCGCAGCGTGACAACAAGGAACGCCACGATTCCTCAGAATCCAAATCTGCCATACCGAGATTGCACTGAGGGAATTTTAAAGAAAAAATGGCACAGCCTGAGCCCCCTAGAAAAGCGAGCGCATGAGAACGAAGTCATGGCTTCATCATCTAGCCCTGAGACAAGACCGACTGCTTGAGGCACAGCATCGCTGAGATTGAAATGCGCCACAACTTCGCAAGCATTATTGCTCAAGCGTTGCATTTTTTACAGCAGCTTGAACACTGTGGCACAAGCTGCACACCGACAAAACCTCACATCGTCTGGAATACTGGAAAAAACCTGAACATTGCTGAGAATAGGCTCCAAGATTGCTCCACAGGCGGCCGCCACAAAGGTTCCTTCAAACAAGACTGCGCGCTTCGTGTTTGTGGTTGGCTGCGCCACGTGAAGCGCCCCGCCAGACACGCGGGCCAGGAAAAAAGCCGCTTGTGGCGGCGCCACGGACGCAGAGTCTTCGTCAGAAGACGTTGCATCTGAGTCATCGGAGTTACTCTCATCTGAAGAAGAAGAAGAATCCCGAACTTCGGGCGTTTTTGTAGCGGCCTGGGGAGTGGGATCAGGGCCATCCATTCGAAGGTAAGAAATGCGCGGAAGGGCCGAAAAAGGCACGCAGCAGTCCACGTCAATCAAAGGTGGAGCGGCCCCATGCCAAATCGGTGTGACCGGCCGCCAGCCACTTCTGGCAGCTTTGGCCACAGCACATTGAAGAGCAACCGCATCATGAACATCATCCATGATCCGCAAACCGCAGCGAGCACCAAGCCACCACGAGGAAAATGCTGCAATGTATCTACGGGATGGGGACACCATTTCATCCACATCTTTGCGCTCCATGAAAACCAAGAAGGACATCGGTAACGGCAACGCTTCTCGGCGGATTTGTGGATTTGCCGGCACGCTAAAAGCATGAGCAGCGTGGCTGGCAAGGAGCTCTGCAATCTTGCTAAACCCAGCCTTGTCAGCTATCCAGCGTAAAGATTTGACACACGGAGCCGAGGATTGCTGCAGCTTCGAGCGACGAGATGCTAAAAAATCAAACAGTAAGGCAGACGGCGGGTCGTAAATAGAGAAGCCATGCGTGTCTGCGAACTGCTGCCAAAGGTGCCACATGCGGCAATGCCCCTGAATCGTGAAGGGAGAAAAATATGCCACCACCTGTTTGATGTGCTCGATGCGTTGTTCACTGCCTGAAAACAAATCGAATAAGGAAGAGTTGCATTCAGCAATCATGATGATCGCGCACCACACTTGGAGCTGTTTCTGCAGCAATGAAGCCCGCTGTTGCGCAGCAGAAGCCGAGACCTGCTGAGTTCGTGCTGCGAGGCTCCCCGAACCCGAAGCACTAACCGTTGGGCAAGTCGTATCAAGGCGCCGTGACTGCGCTGGCATGGAGACACAATGAGCCTGAGGACGCGGTCTGTATGGGTGCGAGCGGCTGGGGCTTGCTGGCCGAGGCAAAGGGTTGCCTTGTCTTGGTGAACCAGGGGGCGCATTGATAAGCACGCAAGGGCGCGGCAAGGGGCAGCTGGCTGGTAGCAGGCAGGAGTCCTTGGAGGCGCTCGGCTGCAAAACTGGTCGAGAGAGAGGCTGAGCAGCTTTGGTCTGCGCAACCATGACGTCAGTCACACCGCCAAATTTGCCCCCTTGAATCGGCTCATCCATCATGCGTGCAGAACAAAGAACATGCGAGGATCTTCGGGCCGAATATTCGAGCCAGATAGCCTCTGGAATCGAGTCAACGCACCCCCACGCAAAAGCGACCGAATGCAAACATTCATCGCAAATCGGAAGAAGTTACATGGCTTTATGGTTTCCGGAGATAGAAAGGGATGGAACAACATGGTGAAGATATAACCATAAGATGTAAATAGAAAAGGAAAAGAAAGGGATAATAAAAGATTGAAAAGTTAATGATGGAATATTGGATAACTCTCGTTAATACATTAGGGTCTAGAAATATAAAGATTTCACAGATAAAAGAAGAGCATAATGAAAGAATAATTCTCATAAAGACTGATATTGAATGAAAGAAGAAAACACATAAAGAAAGAGATATCAGTCCTTACAACATTAGAATTTATCTTTTATCCTCTGCCATCTACTACTTGGTCACTTCTGGAGAATAGATGACATAGAGATGAAAAAGATTGGACATTAATAAAAAGAAGGTAATAAGAAGAAAATAAGAAGAAGATAATAATATAATTATATTTATAGTTGTCTTTCTTTTCCTTCATTATTTTCATGTCTCTCTCCTTTGCAGGCTACATCCTCATAAAGCCAATTAATAATAAACAATTTAAAAATGTCATAAAGAAAAGAGAAGGGAAGTGAATTAGAGATGATAGACCTTTCCCTTTACACTTTCATTACTTCCTTAAAATCATCCAGCATGAGAATGAAAAGGATATGAAAAGGAGATGTAAAGGGAAACAACATAAGATGATTCAAGCTTTCATTGCAATGGTAATATCTTTGTCTTTTTCTTTCTGCTAATAATCATTCTCTGTTACCTTTAATTACTTTCATATATTGGATCATCCCTCCCTATCATCTTTCTCTTTCTATCTTCTCGGTCTTCTTCGTTTCACCCTTCATTAATACCTGTCAATTGGTGAAACGAAGAAACAGATAGAAAGATAAAAAAAATACAATATGAACATAATAAAGAACGAGATATAAGAAATAGATTGCAAGGAATAACCAATCAATAGGAAAGAGATATCTCTCCATCAATAATCAACATAATATAATTCCTGGATTTCTTCTTTCCTATCTATTTCCTATTAATAATCCAGAAATCCAGACACCAAAGATGATTCTCAACATGAAAGACTACAAATATTTCAATTAAATTATATTTCTTACTTGTTTCATGATTTCTGGTTTATTATTGAGGATTATTGGTGGAATGGGAATTCCTAACACATTCCTATTCCCTTCATAAAGTCCGTGTATCATCACACTCTTTACCACAGACAACTTCATCTTGGACATATTCACTTCCAAGATGAAGATATAAATAGGTGAAAGAAAGGGATAGAAGAAATCCTAACACTTCTAACTCCCAAATGCAGGAATCTTTATCTTAGGAACAACATTAATATGAAGTAGATTGGAATTCTTGTATCCAAGATAAAAGACTTCTAGAAATAACAACTTTCGTTTACTTCTTTCTGAATCAAGATTCCTATTCCTAGCCTTTGACTAATAATAATTCACTTCTCTATACAAGACTTCACTTGGCGGCAGGCAAGCACATGCATTTGAAGGCACGCAGGTTGCCATAGGCAAGGTGCTGGCTAAAACGCATGTCAAGAGCACCTGCTGATATGGTCTTGCCCATACACTCTTACAGCTTGCCCGGGCCAGCCGACAAAACCATTGGCTGCTTGCAAAAACACGTTTTGCGCCCTGGCAACCAAACCCATTTTTTGAACGTGCGCCCAAAGCCAAGAGCTGTCCTTTCATTTGTGTGCGTCAAACCGTATGATACGAGATGAGGTGCAGAGCATCATGGATATCATGGCGCGGCCCAGCTGTTTCGCGCCCACGCCCTGTGCCCTACAACCCTGCACACACACACACAACAGAACGATCACAAGATGCACAATGATCTCTGCTTCACTGCAGCGTGCCTCGAATGGCGGGCAGCATGGTCGGCAACTGCGGCAGGGGAGGAGGAGGAGAAGCCTCCATGGCATTTATTGCATAAATACGGAGCTGCGCCCGTCGCCTTTCGCCGCTTTGCAAGCGGCTCCGCGCCACTGCGCCGTAGAGCCTTGCCAAAAGGTGGGCAATCAACCTTATCTGCCAGGAGTTGCCTGGCAATGGTCTGCTCAAATCCTGTCCTGTTCCTCTTTCTTGCCTTCTTCTCCCCCCCCCCCGCCACCCCCAGCCTTGGCCTCGCTCCAGTTCGTGGGCTGTTGCCGCGGCTGCTCTTGAAGCATAGGTGTGCTTTTTTGGATCCAAGCTGCTCCCATCTTTGAGCCCGCCTGCACAAAACGGCACGGCCTTGCTTCTACACGCTTTGCGCAAGCAAAAAGAAACATGACCCTCTCTCTGCCGAATGGCACATGACAGCTCGAGCCGCAATGTCATCCTACAGCTCTGGCCTGATCTTTTGTTGAGGAATCTCTGTTCCGAGCCAGGTAGGCGGCCACTTGTGAGCGCCCCTCGGCCCAAAGGCGTGGATCAAACCAAAACCGGCAGCAAGAGGTAACTCGGTTGAGGCTTGGATTTAGGGTCGTTGAGGATGGCTTGTGCCATGAGTCTAGCGCTGGTTTGGGGTCGGCCTAGGGTTGTTGCGGATGGTTTTCATGGATTCGTAGGGTTGGTTTGGACTGGGTCAAGGGGCCCCGGCCATAGGTCACCGACTGACTCAGGAAGAGTGGATAGGTTTAGTTGGGCCAGTACAAGCTCAGGAACGACTCAGGTCTGGGTGAATCGTGGAAGGGTGGGTGCAATGTAGGATGGGCAGGATTTAGTAGATTTATGGGTCAGTAGGTTTAGGTCTGGATTGGGATTGATCTAAGGTGGTTGGTGTTGATATAGGCTTGGTCTAAGGTCGGCTCAGGATTGGTAGAGCGTAGGGGTGGTTCGCAATCGGTTTGATTTAGCACATGCTCAGGTTGGACTCTGGGTTTGTTTGTGCATTGATGCGATTCAGTGTTAAACAAGCAGGGAGGGGACCAGGGCACCGGAGAGCCAAGTCTGAAAAGTTGTTTGTTGGTCCTCCCACATTGCGGTTGATCCCAAACAAAACGCCTTTGAGGTGCTCCCAAAGGCTTTGAAACCCACGATGAATCCTCAAGCAATGTTCTCAGCGCCTCGTCCCAGCTAGCATACTGCACCGGCTGCGAGCTCCTTGCAAGTGACGGGTGCTGGGATGCATTTCAGCCATGGCAGCCAAGTCTGCGCACGCACCCTGCCTTCTGATTCCGATCAGCGGACGCGCCACCTGCTCTACTGCCTCCTCCTCTGCAGGACCAAGCCCGCCTGCACGTGAGGGGCTGCTAAGTGCCCGTGGCATGCAAAACTTTGCTTGCATCTACCCTAGGCAGCGGTCTTGAAGGCAGTTCCACTCCAGCACTCCCGCAATTCAGCACAGCGCAGCGAAACAATGGCCACCCTTAGCCTCCAAGCTTAAAAGCGCTAGGCTCCGCGGGCTCAGCAGGCACGGCCCGCCGCAGCCGGCGCAGCCCGCGGCGGGTGCTAAGCTGCGCCTCGCATGTCGCAGGTTGTGACGTTTGCAACTTGTACCGTATCACGCTTCTTCGTTGATTCATTGATTCAATGATTCTTCCCCCATCTCTCTCTCTCTCTCTCTTTATTTCTCCCTGCACATGTGGGGAACGTCTCGTGGCCAAGATCAGAAGCACGCCGAAGCACGCCAAAGACTACTGTCGGCGCTCGTCTCTTTCAGCGGCAAGTGCCACACTCTGGCCTGATGCCTGCAGGTTCGCGGCATTGCCTGGAATTCCTGGAGACAAGGAATGGTTCACGTCCTGATATCAGCCGGCATTGCACGCCTTGTGGTATATGCCAGGCTGCTGCCCATAGCTCGGGGGCAGCTAAAGCAGCCCTGCTTGTTGAATTCAGCCGTCTGGAGCTTGTTGCTGGATTTCTTTCACTGGGCTTGCTTGCATGTCTCTGCCAAGAATCCATCCAAGAGAAGTGGCTGCAAAGGCAGAAATTCGTCTACAAACAGTTTCAGCGCAACGTGTCCAGCATTGCCATCTTGATAATCTTGATTGTACTTCTGAGGTTCTAGGCTTTGGCCCGTCTTCTGGAAGTTCAGTTGGCTCCTTAGATGCTCACGGTGGCTAGCCCTTCCAATTTGCGCTTTCCTGCCTGCCAGCCTAAGAGCTTCTCATCCGGCGCCACGGGGCATAGTACATCCACATCCTACGAGTCCAACCACTCAACGGCCCAAACGAAACCCAGAAGCAAACGCCGAAAGGTTGCTGGGGATGCGAAATTGGGACCCTGGGAAGAGGGCAGGCTATACGGAAGTGATCAGGGGCTCTCACGTCTGGGCACCACCATAAAGCAGCTTCGTGTCGATTTCAAAGCACCTGAAAAGGCCAAAGCAGACCCGAAACCAGTTCATCACAAAGTTGGGGCATGCGCTTCTGGTTGTTGTCATTGACCACGTGGGCCCAAAGCTGATCCAAACACTGCCTCGAGAAGGAGTGACGCACCATGTTTATCTCATCCCAAGTGGCCTGGTGGACATTTTCTGTTTTCCCTCTCTTTCTCTTTCTCTGTTTCTGTCTCTCTCTCTCTCTATCTATCTCTCTCTCTCTCTATCTCTCTGTCACTCTCTTTCTGCTCGTGCACTCTGCCGTGTAATAAATAAATTTGTGGCACCTGTTTCATGCCCCCACGAAATGCCAAGCACAGTGCTCATTGATGAACTCCGTGTCTGCCCATTCGTCGAGGAAATTCACAAGGAGTGACCGCCGCAGGCAATATTGTACCACATCCTTGGCCTCAAGCAGTCTTACGGTGCAGTCTTTCCTCTTGGTCCAGCTGCAGGGAAAAGCATTTGACTCTGATCTGGTGACTCTGATCTGGTGACTAACTCGCAGAGATTGGTCTCTTGTGTTCTCCTATGTGCAGGCCTGCCTCTTGCATGACCTCCACGTCGCCATCTGGGAGCTGCAGCAGCCTGCGGTGCACTTGCTGGGGCCCATCCTGCGGTTCCTGGCGTGTCCTGCCTGTTCACCTCCAGTGCAGACTTGAGAACAGGAACTGCCTGGCCACTTGGGCTGCACAAGACGACTTCTGGCTAGCCGGGTTCCTGAATGACACCGAAGTAGGAATTTTAATGAGGGGCCCTGTGGACATCATTTAGGTGGGGATTTATGTTCACCATTCATTTGGAACCGATTGGCAAAGGGTTCCCTATTAACATTCATAGCCACCTGCGCCTGGCGCCCTAAATCCCACCTGCGTAGGTCGCACAATGAGGGGCGCCGCGGTGGCCAAGCAGGTTTCTGGCCCCGGCACCTACAAAGCTGGCACCTTGGCACCTGTCGCTACTCGCTGCAGGTTGGCCTGGCGGGTGAAGTTCCTGAAAAACGCCGTCCTCCTCGGAGCCATGATGCTGTATGCCTGCTCTCCGAAGGCCCACGCCGTGATAAGCTTGCCGCCCTGGGTGCCAAATGCCACCCGGAGAGCTGAAAAGGATCCAGCCTAAAGCTAGGCGTATCTCTCTCTGCCGAACGCAAGGCAAAGCCTTAAAGCGCAGCCTCTGGGCGCCGCTACTGGTATCGCTTGCTGGCACCTGCTCCAACCTAGGGGCTCAGTGCCTGCCAACATGTCTCACGCCTATCTCACGCCTAACCCCTAGATCAAGTTGATCCAAAGAGCATATGGCGAAGCTGCTCACCCTCGCAAACAATGCCCGGCATCTTTATGAACAAGACCTTGAAGCCAAGAGTAAAACTCATGGCTGGGGACATCAGGCAACTGCCCGCCTTGCAAAGCACAGCTCGGGCCAAGCCGTCTGAGTAGGCCATGCGTGGTCCTGGTGCTTCAATGGCCTGCGAAGCTGTGCAATGATCATGATCACACGGCAACACACAGCAAACGCGTGTTGAAGACACAGAATACACAAAGCTGGCCTCCTTGAAATCATCAAGCAGCTTCTGCGTCTCAGCCTCAAGTGCCTGCGGACTCGAACGGTCAAGGCCACAGGCAAAACAACACCTCTCCTCGTCGGCCACGAAAGCGCTGACCAGCGTGTCTGGCACAGTCGGACAGTCAAAATATCTGCAAAGATCATTGATTTCCGGACGTGGCTCATCCCTTGCCTTCTGGAAAAACACACATTCTGTGGGGGGGGGGGGGGTTTTGGCCATCCAAGTTTCTGATGGGAACTCGCCGTTGCTTTTCCCAGGAGACCATGCCCCCAAACGGGTTGATGTGCATGATACACTTAAAGCTAAAAGCAGGGCAGCTGCACAGTCTGGCCTCGGAGCCGGGTATGGAGACACGTGCACCGTGACGCACTTGTGACCCACTGAGCGAGATGCGGAGCTCTCCACTGTTGCCTGATGGAAGAAAGCGTTGCCGCCAGTCTGAGAAGGTCCTCCTGGTCCCAGACCTGGCAGGTACTTTTGAAACCACTCCATTGTCGCTGTTTACAGGGGAATCAGAACCAGAATTGCTTAGTGCTGGATTTCGTCCAGCCACATGTCTCAATATGTCTCAGTCCTTGAGTGCTCTATGTGACTATGGGGCATGCCGCCTGGGCCAGGACGATGGCATGCAGTTGCGGCAGCTTCTTGGCCGCCTCTGCGGCCTCACCCTCGAACTGGGCTTCCCAGTGCTCCTCCGCCACAAGCTGCTGCCTGCATCCCGGAAACTCAGCTCCCCATCTCAATGCTTGCTAATATCTCATTGACCCTATACACGTCTGCACTCCTAAGTGCAATGTAGAAGACCCTTGCATCTACAGTAACACGCGTGGCCGCCAAGCCATCAAAACTGTTTGGACAAAACATGCAAGTAGATACATTCTACATATCACCCGTGACAAAATTGCCCATACATCAGCCGATTCTGCTTCCACACTGGTATCATGCCAGCGCAACGATACCTACGGATGGCCATGTGTTGGAGCATGCGCTGGAGCACGGGGAATCGACAAATGACGAGTGTCTTGCCAATGATTTCCAACAATTCTCTCAGCCAAGCTGCGACAGGCTCTGCAAGGACTTCAAACCTGGTCCTGGCGATTGACAAAACCGCCATGCCCTACGCCTTGCGCACGGCAAGCTGGAACCAGGGTCCAGGCCGAGCGGCACTTGTAGCAACGAGCGCATGCCTGACACTGGGGCCCGGCACAGCACTTTGTTCGCTCCGCCAGGCGTACAAGCAACATGTTTGCTCACATCACGTCGTGAGGTCCACGGCCTGCCGTCTCGCCCTCTTTCTTCAGCGCCTCGGACTCAATGAGTCATGAGTCGCGAAGGCAAAAAGGACGGTTCTGTCCGGTGCGAGGATGGGTCCTGTGCACCTGGCTGGCAAACTGATGCGCGGGAGGGGCTCGATGCCACACACGGCCTGAGAAGGCCATGGGCATGGTGCCGCCAATGCCGCATGTCTGCCGCCAGCACGTGAAAACATATACATATACTCATACATATACATACATATACATATATACACCTACATGCACACACGCACACACACACACATATATATATATATACACATATATGTGTAGAACTAGCAGCGCTTGGTTGTCTCTTGCGTGTGCAACAGTTGCTGGGCGCCGAGCTTTGTGCACCTGAGTCACGAAACTCGAGGCAAAATGTTCTGAGAACTCGTGACGTCCGCGCCTTCCAGTGGGAACGCTGGCATTCCTGCGTGCAGTACTTCCTTGGTCCAAGACTGCAGTTGCATGCCTCATGCAGTCTTCCCTCATGCAGTCCTCCCAGCGCAAGATCCAGCACACGGTGTGTCTTTTCAGAAACTTTCCCAGCCAGGCATTTTGGCGTCCCCGTGAAACTCACCAATGCCTGCGAATGTGCCAATTCAAGGCGCGCTGCAAAATGCTGCTGTGAAAAGCACGCGTCTATAGATATGTACATATGTATATATATATATATACATTCATTTATTTATTTGTTTATTTATTTAATTATTTATTTTGCTATTTATTCATTGATTTATATATTTGTTTTTTCCCGAACGCATGGCGAAGGGTTCTTCCGCTGGGTTCACTTGAGTTGTTCTCATGAGAGTCATTACAAGGTGTCATTGCAAGGAGTCATTGCAAAGAGTCATTGCAAGGAGTCATTGCAAGGAGTCATTGCAAGGAGTCATTGCAAGGAGTCATTGCAAGGAGTCATTGCAAGGAGTCATTGCAAGGAGTCATTGCAAGGAGTCATTGCAAGGAGTCATTGCAAGGAGTCATTGCAAAGAGTCATTGCAAGGAGTCATTGCAAGGAGTCATTGCAAGAAGTCATTGCAAGGAGTCATTGCAAGGAGTCATTGCAAGGACCATATTCATAACGGAAGAACAAGAGGATCATTGCAAGGAGTCATTGCAAGGAGTCATTGCAAGCGTCTTTGCAAGAGTCAGCGCAAGTTGTCAAGTGCAAGGAGCCAAAGTCAAGTTAGCAAGTGCAAGGAGTCAAGTGCAAGATGCAAGTGCAATGAGATGGAGTCAAGTGCATGGAGCATCAAGTGCAATTGCAAGTGCACGGAGTCAAGTTGCAAGTGGCAAGTTGCAAGTGCAGGAGCCAAGTGCAAGGAGTCAAGTGCAATTGACTTGCGAGGAGTTAAATTCTCTTCTTAGGGCGGCGGGGTAGTGCCGACGACACTACACGAAAACCGACCCTCTGCAGGGATCGGCGTGGTCGAGGTGCAAAAACCCATGGTTTTTTGCGATTTCTAAAGTTCCCGCGCGACCCTCTGCGGGGATCGGCGTGGTCGAGGTGCAAAAACCCATGGTTTTTTGCGATTTCTAAAGTTCCCGCGCGACCCTCTGCGGGGATGGCGTGGTCGAGGTGCAAAAACCCATGGTTTTTTGCGATTTCTAACATGCTCGCGCAACCCTCTGCGGGCATCGGCATGGTCGAGGTGCAAAAACTCGAGATTTTTGGCGACTTTTGTTGTTCGAACTGGTCCTCGAAAGTTGTCTCGTGGTTCGCGCGCCTGATCCCGGAACCGGCGGGTCGCGGGTTCGATTCCTCCCTGGTCCGCGGGCGGGCGTCGCAAGATGCAACTTGCATTTTAAAGCAACTTGCGCAGAGCAACTTGCGCAGACCAACTTGGACCGACCAGTTTGCGCAGAGCGCCTTGCCTAGAGCAACTTGCGCAGAGCAACTTACGCAGAGCAACTTGCACAGCTTGCGCACAGCAACTTGCAGGGAGCGCAATTTGCACAACTTGCGCAGAGCAACTTGCACAGTGCAACTTGCGTAGAGCAACTTGCGCAGACCAACTTGCACCGACCAGTTTGCGCAGAGCACCTTGCCTGGCGCTGTCTCGCGCTTGCTTCACAAATGCTTCGTGGAGGGAAAAAGAACGCATCCTGCAGCGTTGGGCCGACCTCGCTTGCGATGTTATGCTTTCGGGCCAACCGTGGTCTAGTTTTATGGGTTAAGAGCTGATTGGCGCTGCAACAAACACGTCTTCGGAGGCCACGGAAGGGTTTCGGGGTGGGGTGGAGTGGGGGGATCAGGGGGGGGTTCTTGCTTGTTCTGTGCTTGACTTGAACAGATCTCATGCGCGATTCCCTGCCAGCAAGGCTCAAGCCTGGTGACATAGCGTTTGACCTAGCAACAAAAGGAGTGCTTTCACACTTGCTGTATTGTGGTATTGACACTATTGTTTCCAATGGAAACAAAACACTTGCATATTCCGGTCTTCTACCTCTTCAATATCTTGACACCCTTCACCGGAATAGATCCATATTCGGGACCTAAGAGGTTCATTATTCGGGCCTTATTTGCAAACTTGGGGGGGTATTGCGTTCGGTGCCATGTATATAATTGCCATTCAGCGTGGGCCCGAATGACATCACACTTGTGAGCCACGTGTGTTGTTGTCTCACCTATATCATGGTGCTTCGTCTTGGCCACCGACAATATCCGACAATGTCCACCAGAGTGCTGCCATATACATGTTT
>CAUJNA010003243.1:265000-280000 GCA_963377175.1 Effrenium voratum
GTTTGTGTGTTTTCATGTTTGTGTGTTTGTGTGTTTGTATTGTTTGTGTGGTTGTGTGTTTGTGTGTGTTTTGTGCGTTTGTGTGTTTGTGTGTGTGTTTTGTTTGTGTGTGTGTGTGTTTTTGTTTGTGTGTGTGTGTTTGTGTTTGTGTGTGTGTTTGTGTGTGTGTGTGTTTGTGTGTTTGTGTGTGTGTGTGTGTTTGTGTGTGTGTGTTTGTGTGTGTGTTTGTGTGTGTGTTTGTGTGTGTGTGTTTTTGTGTGTGTGTGTGTGTGTTTGTGTGTGTTTGTGTTTTTGTGTTTTTGTGTGTTGTTGTGTTTGTGTGTGGTTGTGTGTGTGTTTGTGTTTTTTTTACTGTTTGTGTGTTTGTGTGTTTGTGTGTCTGTGCGTCTGTGCGTCTGTGCGTCTGTGCGTCTGTGCGTCTGTGCGTCTGTGCGTCTGTGCGTGCGTGCGTGCGTGCGTGCGTGCGTGGGCGGGTGGGGTGTGTGTGTGTGTGTGTGTGTTTGTGTGTTTGTGTGTGTGTGTGTGTTTGTGTGTGCGTGTTTGTGTGTTTGTGTGTGTGTGTTTGTGTGTTTGTGTGTTTGTGTTTGTGTGTGTTTGTGTGTTTGTGTGCTTGTGTGTTTGTGCTTGTGCTTGTGTTTATGTTTGTGTTTGTGTTTGTGTTAGTGTTAGTGTTTGTGTGTGTGTGTGTTTGTGTGTGTGCTGGTGTGTGGGTGTGTGTGTGTTGGTGTGTGTGTGTTGTTGTGTTGTGTTGCGTCGGGTTGTGTGCTGCTGTGCTGCGCCGTGCTGTGTTGCGTTGCGCAGTGTTGGGCTGTCCTGTGTTCTTGTGTTGGGTTGGGTTGGGTTTGGTTGGGATGGACGCTGTGTGTGTGTGAGCGTGTGTGCACGTTGTGATGTGTGTCGCTTTGCGCTTGGTAGCCTACAGTGGTCTTTGTGCTTCTGTCCTATGTACACATACATACAAGCCTTGGCAGCCTCTTAAGCTCGTCCAGGTTGCATCGCGTTGCAATCTCTGTGCAGTTGTCTAGTGCTCAGCACAGGCTTGCGGTTTGTGAAGGCGCCCCTCTACAAACAGCGCCCACAAGGAACCTGCCTGAACAATCCTGGAGCTGAGCGGCTGCATGGCCACGCCCAAGTGCGCCCAAACCTCTGCCTCTACGGACCGCAGTGCGTGGCGATCTGGGCTGGTGCGGAGAGCTGCAAGCACACACCTCAGCCGGAGTCCAAGAAAAAACGCGTCGCTCGCCCGCATCCCGCATTGTACGAGTACCCTGGGCCCAACCAGCAAAACAGCACTGGCCAGGCACTGGGAACGGGTAACGCCGGTGTCTTGATGCATCAATGGCGTCTCCAAATCCTCTTGAGGGGCCAGCCTGAAAAGCTCCGCAGCTTCAGCAAATCGTTGCGATTCACATAGTGCCTCACAAGGGGATGCGGAAGAGATGTGCAGAAAGGTGTTCGACATTTCGAACAAGCATCCCCTTTTCGCATGGCTGCCTGGACGAGCCGAAGAATGGCAAAGCAAATGTTGTTTGTTGGTCACAACCCAGGAAGGGGTGCAACATCCGGCAGAACGGAATGGAGGAGGTGTATTCCAACGTACACCAGTGACCCCAAATCAGGAAACTATGCTGCGCACACTCCGCTAAGCCTCGTTTCACGAGGAACATCAAACCTCAAGCAGCCCAACAGTGTCTGCGTTCAAATGGAATTACACGTTTGTGCTTGCGGCCTGTTGTGCCTGTTCATCATCAGCCCTGCTCTGCTGGTTGCTTAAGTTTCGTGCCACCGAGATTTGACTGTTCGAAAAGTTCGCAGCATATTCCGTTGCGCGTGCAAATGCAAGCCCACCTAGCGCCAGGAGCAACTCACAATCAACCTTCACCCCCAGAACCCACCGCCACCACCACTGCCACCGCCTGGGCTGCGGCACTTGTTACCCAAAAGGCGTCACTTCCCCGATGCCTCCGCGCGGGCGAAGACATCCGCTGCACTTTCGCTGCCAGGTAGATACGCACTGGCGCGCGATGAAAAAGGTCACAGCACATGGGGATTGCATGGGAAATGAGGCCTTCTTAGGCTCAAAACAAGCCTCTTACAGGGGAGCGAGCGCAGGTGTCAACACTCGAAAACCCTGCGGGGACACGGCAAGCCCAGGTTCTCTTGCCCAGGCCTGGTCTTGGTCTCGCAAATCTCCTTCGGCCTGCACAACTCATGCCCAAGATGATGTGCAACGCCGTCTTCACGCATATAATATGCCTGCTCTTTTACTAGGGCGCGCAATTCATTGTAGACGTTCCCCTTGAGCAGGATCTGTCACTGCTTGGCCAAATCTGAGCCCATGTCGCTTTTCACATCTGCTCACATAAGGGGTGCTTGGTTTGCCTTCCCAACTCAAAGACTTAGACCTGAGATCTGTTTGCAGTGTGGGCCATTTGGATGGCCCAACTCAAGCCCATGACCAAACCCTAAAGACAAACAGTTGACATCTTTTGACTGTTGTCACTGTGGGTGGGTCATACTGTGGATGGACGAAATCCATTTCGCATCACCCAAGAAACGTTAAGAAACCCTGGAATGATGATTCCCTTGTAAATGCCAACGAACAATGGTTTATCATGGCTTCAAAGTGGTGCAGGATTCTGCCCATCCAACGTACTCATTGAAGCAGACTCCAAAGTAGTGCTCGAAGCATGCAGCCAAGACACATCTCCATTTGTGTCCACCCTGTGCAGCTGATGCTTGCTGAGCCAAAACACATGGGTCCCTTGAGTCAGGCCCACGAGATAACGTTAGCCAGCCACAAAAAATCACCGAGTGGCGCTTCTCTCTGCAGGCCTGTCCAGGCAAGTTGTCTGCGCTGCAAGGGCAGGCTTCACAGCTGAAGAAATTGCACGTGTCTTAAATCATTACACAGCCATTCCGCAAGCAGCCAATTTGGGCAAACAAGCAAGGCTTGATATCCCTTGCCTCTTGTGATGCTTCCGAACAATCCGATTGTCGAAATTGATTCGTCCTTGCGAGCAAATGCAGGCAATCCGATGGCAGCAGCCAGTCTTTGAACACACATGGAACTGCAGAAACAAAGAAAGGTGGTGCAACCTCAAAAAGCCTGCTTGTCCAGTATAGCTTGCGACCCGGAGCATGCCAGTGTGGCACAGCCCAACTTTGGAACCATGCAGCAACGCATCAATTTGTGCAACATCTGCTCACGTTGCAATGTTTGCCCCATCCATCCCCAGCTGTCCAGCGATGGGGAGGGTCCGGGCTCCCACTCTCTGGACCTCAGTCATTCGCACATTCAGTGTGTCCCGGTACCAAAAACCACTTTGCCTGCAGTGTGTTAAATGGATCTTGGTTGCGACAAGTTGCTGGGTGGATACGCTGCCCCGCGACGTGCTGCGCTGCTGCCGCTGCTGCTATCGCCTGTCCGAGAAGGAAGTTCGACTCTTCACACAATCAGACTTGCTAGCATGCAGCTGGGCTTCTGTTGTACAAACAGCTGCTTGGGATGCTGCCTTACGAAACAGATCGGACAAAGGAATTGGGTCAGCCAATGATGACCAGAACAAAAGCCAGGTCCACACACCAAGATGCGGTCTGTTGTTGCCGAGGTGTTTAGCCGGAGTCTTTCCAGCACCTCAGTGGACAAAGCCTTTGGCACCGCATCCATTCAAAAGACGAACCAGGTTAGGCATCTGGACTGTCCTCAGATCCTCTGTTAACAGTCTTGGGAACCACCAATCATGCGGTGCGGCTGAGACGCTGGAATCTCCAAGGCCTCAGATTTCTTTGGCGCAGCTTTCGCCTTGTCGAGGCGCGGGGAACGCTTGGCATCTGGTGACCTCGGAGATGTCGCGGCCTTCGTGGCGAGGTTCACAGGGTTCACAGGGTTCGCAAGATTCGCAAGACTCGCAGGGTTCCTGGGGCTCTCCTCAGGTTTGGCCCTGTCTGCCCGAACCTCTCTGAACTCCTTGGGCTTGTCGCTCTTCTTCCGGGCGCCGTTCGGATGGGGTGCCATGCGCATCTCCAGCGTCTTCAGCCGCGCTTCGGCCTTGGACTCTGCCTCCGCCATCTTGGCGCATTCCGCACTGCGAAGGCGAAGGGCGGCCTCGGCTTCCTGGCGACTGCCCTCGGCTGCCTCCAGTTGACTTTCCACCCGTGCCAGGCTGTCAAGGTCACGTAGGTCTCGCACGTGGCCGCCGGCCTCATCTGCTGACTGCGGGCTTTGCTTCATTTCCGCGTGCCGCTGCCTGAGCCGGGCATTCTCCTGCAACATGGAGGTGGCAAAGGCGGAGAGCTTCTTTATGGTCGAGGCGCACCACTCTGAGTGCTGCCTCACCTCGGACTCCAGAGAACCACTTCTTCCACCAACACGGACTGCGCTGAGATCCTCCTGGAAGCTCTTGGGCAAGTCTTTCAGGCTACTGCGGCAGGCCCTCTCCGTGTCAAAGAGATGCTGCACAGACTCCTCCAAGGGACGGAGTCGGGATAGGCTGTCCACCTGAGCACGCAGCTCCGCGATGACCTGGTCTTGGCGCAAACGTTTGTTGCGCTCGCTCTCCAGCTCCGAGTGTGAAGAACCTTAGCGAGCTTGGCCAAATGCCCACCAATGCGTGCCTTCCTTCCGGCAATGTGAGTAAAGGATTCCAAACATGATGTCTGAGATATGTCTCAAATGCACTGCACATCCACAAGCTTCGCGCGCTACCAGCCAACAGATTCAACAAACAGCCTGGACGAGCTGCTTTTGGCGTCTCCTTGCCGGCACGTCTGCAGCTCCTGGCATGGAGCTCAGTTGCGCGACAGAGCGCATTCCAAGGATGTTGCCCGACCTCCTGCAAGGCCAAGGCAGCCTGTTGGTGCCTGCGGGTCAGGTAATGTTGACCCCGTGTGAATCAGTTTATTAGTAGGGGGTGTCCCGGGTTTAGTGGGGAATCGTCACTTTTGGAGGGCCCCCACCCCCCTCTTAATAGACAGTGGTTGATTCTCATGGGGTCACCATATGTCTGTGGGACGGCTTCAGGTCCAGGTTGATGCAACCCCACCTGGAGGCTTCCGCTGCCTCGCGCTTGAAGGAAGCCTGTAGGCTCCAGAAAGATGCCAGCACTTCATCTTGCTCCTGCCTCAGCTTTCCGTGACTCACAGCCTGCCATCGAATGAAAAGAATCTGGTTCTGGAGCTGGTACTTGAGATCATGCGCTTGCCAGGCCCTACTGCAGCGTATTGCCAGTATCTCCCATCTTTGCCGTGCTCTTGTGATGCTTGTGATATCTCGTCAGAACTTTGGGTATCTGGGGATATCTTGGGACATCCTCGGGTATCTTGTGCTGTGCTGTGTTGTGCTGCGTGCGATTTGGCCCACAGGTGCATCCAAGGCGCACGTCTCGGCGCAGCTTCTGCACCTCAGAGCTCTCCTGGAGAAGCGCGGCCTCGGCCTCCGCCAGCTGCGACCGCAGCGCCTCGCCCACCGAGCGTGGCGTCAAGCGTGCGAGGCTTTCAAGGCGACGAAGAGAAATGCGGCTCAATTCGAAAACTGCCTGTGACGTGTCCTCGAACCCTTGAAGCTCCTGGGCACATGCGTCACGGCCGCTCGCACCCAAAGCCTAGATCTTGAATCAGAATTCCTGGGATCAAGCATCCTGGGCAATGGCACTCCAGTCCTGGAGCTTAGCACGTTCAGCCTGAAACTGGAGCTGCTCCAAACGCTGTGCCTAGGCACACGGCCCGGCTTCGGCTGAAACGGCCGTGCCCGGCGCCTCCAGCTCGTCTGCGCAGGTCACACGCAGCTCGGCCAAGGCCTCCGTGAGCTCCTGGACCTGAGACTACCGACGTCCGTTGCCCAACGGACGACGGACGCAACTCCGATCCTCCGCGTGGGCTTGGGAGCGCTTGCGCTCCCTCTCGTCGGCCAATTGCCGGCTGCTCCTGAGCTGAGAGGTCTCGCCCCATGTTTGGAGCATCTGCGTGCCTTCCCATGCCCGGCTGCGGGGACTTCGATGGGCTCTTTAAGTCCTGGCACGGGAGCTGCGAACATACCTGTCCAGTGAGGGCATGCAGGAAGCAACCACCAAGGCCCACCACAATCAAGCAGCTGCATGCCGCCCAAAAAGACAAACATCTCTCTGGGGCTGCGCCGGTTGCACAACATCAACACAAAGGCAGCCGGCTCGGATCCTCAATCTCTCGCATCACACGCTCCTCAAGCCCGATTCAGTGAGCGGCACTCCAGGCGCTGCACTCATGCAGTCTTGTGCATTTTGCAGTGACTCCTCCAGCTGGCTTCGATGCAGTTTCTCCTCTTCGCCTCCCCGACGGAGATCTTCCAGTGCTGTCTTCACCTGGCTTGGCTCAAGGCAAGCACTTTGCCACATTCAGGCGTCGCATGCCAACCTTCTCCAACTCATCCACGGTCTCATCCCTCCGGTCTTCCGAAACGGATGTTGCAGTAGTAGCGAGGCCTCCGCGGAACTGCATCAAACACCGACCTTCGACAACGAACTGCTGCCAAGGTGCTTCCTCTGGCTACGTTCTGCAACTGATGCAGCCGCCGGCGCACCGCGAATTGCTCTCGACAACGTCCCTCCTCCAGTGCCTTTTGCAGGCCTCGCAGACTGCGAATTGTGTAAAGGCCAGGCAGCACCTCAGCACTTTTGCACACGCCTTCGATCTCTGCTTCGAGCCCCTGCTCACAGTTGGTGTCGGTTCCTGGGCCAGCGAGGCGCATCTCAATCAAACCGCTTGTTCTCAAACCAGGTCCAAGGTGCGGCTTGATCCGTCTCGGCTCATCTCCTGCCAGAACCAGCTAAACACCTCTAGTACAATGGCAAGAGGCCAGCATGCAGCGTCAAATCTAAAACCTCTGAGAGATCAATGATTCAGCCCGTGCCTCGCGCACTCGTAGTGAGCGCAAAGGGCCTGCTGGCGAACGCCGGTGCCTGGGCCAGAATTGGGAACTGAACACGCCAAAAGTGTTTGGTGCTGTGGTCCCAATTTGGGCCCGAGCAGCGGCTGAAATGTGGGGCCCTGCCGCAGACGCTGAAGTGGGGAGAACACGGGAGAAGATGCGCATGAATCCTGTCAACTCCAACAGAAATGCCAGCTTGGTCTCGTCAAATGAGCACCCACTTCCTGAGACCACGTCCGCGGCCCCACATCTGACATGCGTCGCTGTGGGGACCCGGGACTCGTGACATCTGCCATGGCCCGCCAGGCAACAGCTTCGGTTTGGACGCCCTCAGGCATGCTGTGGTCTTGGCTTGCGGATGCCCGCTTAGATTGCTTTGGCACCAACTCAAGATGTGCCGCCAGCGCCCCCTGCGCAGTCGCATAAACTACAGCCAGTCTGCATCTGCCTCTGATTTCTTGTTGTGTTCAATTGCCATCACTTCTTCTGACTGATTGATCCAGCTGGGAAGGCTGCAGCGATCCTGCGATTTTGATCAGGCCTCCCATGAATTTCGAGCTCAAAAAACTCCTAAGATTCGACCGCTAGGCCCACTAGCAATTTGGCTGGCTGGACTGAGCGCCCACGCGTCAGCCCACAGCGGCCACACAGACTTTCGGCCTGCACATCATTGGTGACATATTAGGGACACCCACTGGCAAGGCATCCAACCCATTCATGCAGAAGGCAAGAACCTCACGCTCCTTTGCCTTCCCGGGGGGCAGGGTGCGCATGGCCGATGTGAGACGTTCTTGAGAGCGTACTTTGCAACTCGAAAACCTCTGGCCGCTTGGCCAACTTGGAGTCAAGCTCTGAAAGATTCTGAAAGCCACTGAGCCAGTGGGAAAGAACGTAGTGCAAAACAAATGAAACTTGATGGCATTGAATGACTCTTTCCTGCTGCTTCACTGCATGGATGTCAGCGCCAGCCAGCAAGAACGTGCATGGCTGAAAACTTGTGGATTGGGCCTACCCGACCCTGCCAAGTGGCGGGAAAATACTGGGCCACTGAGGCAGACCCTGGAAAATCTGTCAGGACTCTGAGAGCCTCAGCCAATGCTCGGCCTTTGCTTTACGCAATCAAAGGGTGCACATGTTCGTAGCGGATTGCTCCAATAATTGACTGACCCCCGCAGCAATCCCAAGCCTCCTGAGGAATGCGCCGTGCCACGCAGGCTCTTACAACCGTGCCACCTGTTGAGCATATATCCTGCCAAGCAGGCATACTCATGGGCAGACGTTCCCAAATCTGTCGAGTCTTAATCATTTCAACATGTTTCAGGCCTCCATCGCATGGTTTTCGCATCTGCAAGAGATTATTGCTAGCATAGCCTGTGTGTTCACGAGAACTCTTTCTGTGGCTTTGGCAGTCCTCAACACGTCATCTCTTGCAAGGCAAAACCTCAGTTCTCCAGCACCAAAAAATTACTGGGTTAAAGCAAAAACACGTCAGAAGAGCGGCTCTGCAATATTGCGGGGCATCATTTTCAAAGCTCCTGCAGGGCGGGATGCCTTTGCATTGAGTGATGCATCGGTTGCTTGCAACACCCAAAGCTGTCCCCACAAAGGTTCTGGAGTTGCGAACTCTTGGGCGAGCGCATGTCTTGCCTGGCGATGATGCATTCTAGTCACATTCTGCCACTGGCACAGGTAGCACAATTTGAACCCACCGCACCTGGTGACTCGACACTGAGAGCAAGTGCTGTGGCATTGGGATCACGGAGACCTATTCAAGCCAAAGCATTCCAGGTGCACCCTGCATGGCAGAGAAGGCCTTGCCAAGCATCTCAGGTCTGGGCATGACAAGGCGTATGACCCACTGCCTCACATCCACTGGGCTCAGTACCCCCTTCAACTTCACTCTTGAAATATTGTATAAGGACTGATGGTGAAGGTTCTTGAATGACAGGTGAAGAAGAAGCTATCACATCTATGTCACATCTCTTGGTCAGGTTCCTCTGTCACCAGACTAGCCATCAAACGCTTGACGTTCTGCTTGGGTCAACGATTCATTGTTGCCGCATTCAAGGGTTGCAGGGTGAAGGCAACCAGGCCATCGGAAAGCTGTTGCAAAAACGGTCCTTCCAGCATGTTGATCCCTTACCTTATGGGTGGAAGCTAAAGAAAGAAAAGAAATGAGCTTCACATCCAAGCCAAAAAAACCAAACGAGAGAGAGGCAGAACAGGCAAATGTCGGCAACGTTCTTGTTGACGTCTACCGTCTACCTTTTCAAATTCGAACAGTATCTCGGCAAGCTGTTCCAGAAGCGACACATGTTGCCCGCGCTGGGTTTTCTTAGCCCCCGTCTGTTGCGTGAGGAGGGACTTGGTTTGCTTCCACGCCGGGCTTTGGAGTCTTACTGGTTTTCTCCAGATGGCGTCATTAACTTCTGTAGGTGGAACCGCTGACTTTTCGCGTTGACTGGGCCTAGCTTCCGTTTTGACCTCCGCAATGTCTGCCTCATACATCGCCCAGAAGTCTTAGCGGCTTCAGCTTCCGGCTAATCGCACCTCCGTCCGGTCACCCCAGCTGCCTTGACCGAACCAATTCAAAGGTCGAGGATGGTTTTGTTTTTTTTCGCCTTGAAGCCTTAGCCAGGAAAGCTGGGGACGACGCCTCCAGTTGTTTCCTGGTCAGATTGAGTCAGGGCATGCGCCACTCGCCTTTCCATTGATGGCTGCATAACAATCTGCCCGCGCGCGGTTGTTCATGAACCAGATTGGCGACTTACTATCCTCGCTGGCTGATCTCTGCAAAATGTGTTGGATGCAAGCGACAATGTTGCATCGAACTAGGAGGTTTCAGGAGGAGCAGAAGCTTGTGCCACTCGAGAAGGCACTTTGAGTCTGCTACGTAAAACGATTCGGGAAATTTGTAGGTGGCTCTGCCGTTCTTTGGGTTGGCGCTGCTGCGCTTTGAGCTCCTGCTCTAGCTTCTCCGCCTGCGCTTTCAGCAGCCCATCCATCGCTCCCTGTGGCCAACTCTCACCTGACAAGCGGGAGCTGGGCTCTCATGCGCTGGATCTCCTGCTGCTCTCTTGACAGCTGTGGACCTGGTCGAGGCTCATCTTTGTGTTCAATGCCTCAACAAGTGCCCACATGTAAAGTACGCCTGTGTTGTAGAATGTCTCTGCGGAATTTCGGGAGCACACACACACACACTCACACACTCCTCATCAACCGGGACGCTCCGCTACCAGGATCCGATATTAAGCTCGAGCCAAACATGGAGCCGTCATGGACCCGTGTGCAATACCCAGGCCCCTCTTGGGATGGATCTTTGTTCGAATACAGTGGTTGTCTTGCATCATCGCGTCTCCATGGCTTTCCCAACCTATCTTGGCCCGGCTCTAATCATCATGGCTTCTAACGCGTAACCAACTGTACGCCAGTAAGTGGCTGAAGAACCCTTGGCAAAAGACCTGTCTTCACAATACCAATGCAGGTAGGCTACTGTAGGCTACTTTTCGACACTTTCCAAATCTTTCCAAAGTGGGCCGTAAGGCGAGGAGGCGCAAGCATTCTTATTGTGGTGGCCATTCCCGCAAACAACGTTCAACAATGGAAGTTTGGAAGGAATTTCTTTGGCACTGTGTTGGAACTAATTGAGGTTAGAACAAGCCGAGCAAATTAAGAACTGGGGAATTTAAGTGGACCTGAGAAGTGGCCCCGTGCGTGAATTCGGCCCTTCCGCACGTGCGCAAACCACCTCGCGACGTCTACGGATGCGGGCTCGGAACAGTCTCGGAGCCGGGCCCATTGGCACCGCCACGCGTACTGTTTTGCAACCTTCCGATGTTTGCGTCGCTCGCGCACATGCAAACGTGTTTTCTTTAACGTTTTCAACTCGCGCAAGCATTAAAAGGCGAACACTCCTCGTGTTGTCTTGAGTGCATTTCACCTCCGTAGGCTGCAGAGAAAGAGAGAACGAGAAGCAGAAGAAGAAGAAGAAGAAAGAGAGAAAGAGAGAAAAAGAGAAAGAGAGAGACAGAGAGCGATAAAAAAGAGACCGAGAAGGGACGAAGCAAAGTGCTCCAAACTGTAGTTCTTATACTTTGAATGGTTCCGCCGTCTCTGCCGGACAGTGCTGGTAATTAATACAGAAGTCCCAACATGTAGATTGTAGGTGCAGGTGCTTCATCTTAAACATAGGCATTTGGGACAACAAAGGCAAAAAAACTGACTTCAAATCATTTTTGCTCATTACTCAAGTCACCACAATCATTGAATATGCACCCATGACCAACCATCAAGCCGCAACATTCCGGCTTGGCCTTGGCAGCCGCCATGAGCCGCTCCGGTGTCCAGCCAACTCGCGTGAACAGCAGCAGGGCATCGCAACTTTGGCCCGGTTGAAGACAAGCATGGGCCTTCCACAGGCGAATTTCGCAAATTCGGCGCAGATTGTGTCTTCACGCAACTTGCGCCACCGAGGCCTTGTCTGCCCAGTGCTTCATCCCCTCAAAGACATCAGCACCTCAGAGCGGCACTCGGTGCGGCTCTGAAGCCTCTCCGGCTCCACAGGTGTCTATTTTGCTTGTAAGTACAGATGTATGGAAGCACCTTGCAGCGTGGCAAGCAAAACAAGTCTACCCACTTGAGCGTGCCAAGCATGATGGCCACGCTGCGGTTGACTTACTACAGCTGCCAAGTCAAGAACATTCAGAACCCACTTCAGCTTTTGATCACCCACCAAAGGCTCACCTGGATCCTTGCTGAGCAAAACCTGGTTCCAATAGGCCATGTCCAACTGTAAGCCAACCAACTCAAATAGGAATTCAAAGGCCTTGGGATCCGCGGGCTGCTCGGGCAGTTCTGTGAAAAACGCAATGCGCTCACGTGCCTGCCTGCAAGCTTGCCCTCATGGGCCTTGATCTTCAGCCATGGCAAGGTGCGAACCTACATGTGCCACGAGTGTCCTGAGTAGTGACGAGGCCGCGTATGTTGCAACAAGAAGCCTATGTTGAGTCAAGATTTGGGATGGGCTTGGATTGGGGATGCAAGTCGGTCTGGTTGGGGGTTCTTTGGGCTTAGCAGGCCATTCGAGGTTGCGGGTAAGAAAGGGTTCTTACATCCGTCGCCGCTAACCTGCTTGAAACTCAATTCCACTTGTTGCACTTGCTTTTCTAGGGTACGTGATTTCAGTCAAAACCCTTTTGACCCTCCAGAGGCTCTGGAAAACGCATTTGGCCCTGAATCCTTCAGTGAATCCTTCGTCCGGACCAGCACGAAGCATCAACAACAGCCCGGACCGCCGGAGTTATTGCTGTGAGGACTGCGCCCACCGCCCAAGTAAGGTGGCCCTGCCCTGGTCCGCCCAGCAGGGCTCGCAGCCTGGGAGACTGCCAGGCCGCCATTGGGTTCGAGGCATGAGGCCACGACACCCGGAAGAGTTCTACCTCGGATGCTTCCAACGCACATGCCGAAATCACACGCTTGCTTGCGAATCGAGCCGTGACCTCACTTCGAACGCTTTGCAGTTTTGCTCACGCTGCGCCTGGCACACCGCCGCACGGCGCACATCGTGGATCCAGGGGAGCAACCTCCCAGCTTCCTTCGATTGTTTTGAGCATGTTTTGAGCGATCGGTTGCTGCCAGCACCGGCTTTGCCGGGCGGCAGAACCTAATCACGTTTTCTTGCCAGACGAGAAACTCGTCCAAAGCATCACAAGGACACATTCGTGTGTCCCACAGTTGTCTCTAGGCCCAGCGTTCGCTTGCGTGCCCCTGAAGGTTTCTCCTGGTCCTCCATATCCTCAACGTTCACATTGTGACGCTCAGCGTACTCCGCGGCCACAAAGTTTGCCAGACTTGCGGGCGAGTCTGCTTCGACGTTCTTGGCTGGCAGGCGCGTTAGGGTCATGGTAATCACGGCAAGGAGCATAAGAGACGCCCCGACAATTTCAATGATTTTGGGGGCCTTGTCAAACATGAAAATGTCCAGGAGGTAGCCACTGATCATCTGCCCTCCAGTAAGCAGAGTGGCGCCCAAAGCAGCTGGGCACAGCTTGGATGACATCGCAGCAAAGGAGTTTGCCAATAGGATCACCAAAAGCAGCATCACAAAGTAGAAAATGCTCTTCGTCGGGGAGTCAGCCAAGGCTTGAATGTCGCCATCAGCAGGGCCAAGGATCAGTGCCAAGACCCAACAAACGATTACACGCTGAGCCATGGTTGAAAAGGTGAGCATGGTAGAAGATGCTTGTCCTGCTTTTCGCGCACTGATCAGGGCGAAACCCAAAGAGACCCCTGCCAAGAGCGCCAAGAAATTCCCCAATAAGCTGGAGCCCATGCTGGCCAAGGCTTCCTGCGGGTCACTGATCAACACTGCCCCAATGAGGAAGAGACACATTGCCAACACATGCCACTTTGTCAGGGGCTCGCCAAGCACTAAGCGCCCAAGCAAGGCGGCAACCACGGTGTTCACGCTGCCCAAGGCTGCCACAGAGCCGATGTGAGCGCCAGCCAGCGTCGCCCCGATGTTCAAGACGTTCAGCATCGAACTGAAGAAGCCACGTGCAACCACCCACTTGACTTCGCGGGTCTCCAGGTGGTAGGACTTCTGACATGCCATAGTCACAGCAAGCCCGCAAGAGATGAAAACAGAGGCCAAGCCTGCTAGGACAAAGTAAGGCCAACCCCAGCCCTGCATCAGCTTACCAATGGTCATGATCAAGTTTGTAAAGAGTGCCGCCACGAGGGCGGCCGCGATGCCGCGAGCTTCTTTGGGGAATTCCATGGCTCTCTTGGGGCGCGCCAATGAAACTTGAACCAAAACGGCTGGGGACGAATGCGACTTGCGTCACTGGCCCAATCCAATCTTAGATCTTTCTGCAAACTGGGTGGCCGGCAGAAGTCCCCAACTCTGGCCCCAAGTCTTTCCGCAAGCTTCCGACACCTTGCCAACAGAAGCAATTCATGCCGTCTGCCAGTGGATAGCAGGAAAGGCAAACCCACGAAAAGTTCTGAGAGCCAGCTACAAAGCGACAACTCACGCAGCTTGGGGATCCCAATCGTGATGCTCTGCAGCATCAGTAATCATAGTCATAGTCAATCAAACAAAGAGCACTAAGAACCCAAGAGCACGAAGGAGCTCGAAAATGACAAGCCCGTAGATGTTGAATCTGAGGGATCAAAGAAAGTGCTGCCACCAAACTTGCGTCGTATGAAACACTCGCAAAAGCGGTCGTCGGAACCGCCTTAGCGCAAGGGACACACGCTGGCACGGCAACATGAAGCACACTGCTAACCGCAAAGCGGTGGACCCCCAGCATACTTCTTTCGGATTTAGAACTAGGCTGGCAACTTCCCCATCGAAAATCGAGAAAAAGAAAAGAACAAAAACACACACACACACACACACACACACTTATCTCGAGTGGCTTCACTCGCAGACAAGACAGCAAGAAACCCTTGGCTTCCCTTGGCATCAATAACAAAGGAAGCAGACAGCGACTTTTGGGGACCCAACATCACAAAAACAAAGGGACCAACAGCGGGTACGTTTTCACTGGACCAGAGGGGGGTCTTCGTTGGCCACCGCCCCCCCTGGTCCCCGGTGGCCCCCCGCCGGGTTTTTATCGTCCGTGATCCAGGACGGCACACACACACAAAGCCCCGGTGGGGCGGACACGAACCACACAGAGGGAATTCCACCAGGGGACCGCCAAAAACCGCGCGGCAACAGCAAAAGATTTTCAAAGACGAAAAACCGGGCGCACAAAACCAAGCAGAGGGAATTCCACCAGGGGACCACCAAAAACCCGCAGCAACAGCAAAAGGTTTTCAAGGACGAAAAACCCGAGCACACAAAAAGCCACACAGAGGGAATTCCACCTCGGGACCGCCCAAAACCCCGCGGCAACAGCAAAAGATTTTCAAAGACGAAAAAACCCAAGCACACATCAAGGCATCGCATGAACGTGAAAGTGAATTGAACTGATCTGAGTCAGCGCAGAGCGTGAATCAATGAACTGCAAAGTCGGTGTCTGACTGGCTTGTCACTCGCGCATGAAGCTGCCGGAGCCTGATACCTCATGAGAGCTGCCTTGTTCAAG
>CAUJNA010003243.1:285000-355178 GCA_963377175.1 Effrenium voratum
ACATACATACATACATACATACATACATACATACATACATACATACATACATACATACATACATACATACATACATACATACATACATACATACATACATACATACATACATACATACATACATACATACATACATACATACATACATACATACATACATACATACATACATACATACATACATACATACATACATACATACATACATACATACATACATACATACATACATACATACGACATTACATACATACATACATACATACATACATACATACATACATACATACATACATACATACATACATACATTACATACATACATACATACATACATACATACATACATACATACATACATTACATTACATTACATTACATTACATTACATTACATTACATACATTACATTACATTACATACATACATACATACATACATACATACATACATACATACATACATACATACATACATACATACATACATACATACATACATACATACATACATACATACATACATACATGTGTACATGCATGCATACATACGAGAGAGGGAGATTGGGGAGAGAGAGGCTTGGGGGGATGGGGAGGACGGGAGCAGAGGGAGGAAAAGAGGACGACAGAACACACAAGGGAGACAAGGAAGAGAGGAAGAAGGAGAAAAGGGAGAGGACAATGTCGGCGGACTGAGCCGGAGGCTCTAAAGTATTGTGTTTGCCAGCAAATCCCGCTTGGCCTGCACGGCCGCACAGCGAGGAATCTCGCGCCAGCAACTCGCACATGTGAATACGAGCCTGCCACAGGCAAAGAAAGAGACAAAGGGTGCTTCACATCCTCTCAGCGGCCTCGAGCGTCTCGTTTTGCCATCCTGTGCTGCTGCTATGGGGGCTGCTTTCGAGTGTTCCAACATCGGTAAGGGCCAGAATAAAGCCAAGGATCGCTCTTTGCCAGGTCGTGCAGGCTCTGGATCAAGCCACACGGCATCAACCTGTACGGTGCAAACTTCAGTCAAGGCTGAACAAGACACTTGTCTGACTGCCTCTGGATCCTTGCAAACGCTTGCAGCAATGTGGGCATGCGCACACCTCGGTAAGCTAATATCAGCTGCACACATTGTAACTGCCTTTGCGGCTTTGTGAAGTGCAGAACGGCCTCCCTGCGATCTTTGAAAGGTCCTCGAGTCCTGTTCCCTCCCCCTACTAGGTGCAGCACGTTGGGGGCGAAAAAGCGCCGTTGAAGTAGACCTTGGCAAAGCGTCCGCTTTCATTGTTTGCTGATACATCGAGCACATCAGCCAGCTCATCTCCAAGGCCCTCGCCAAACTCTTTCCCCTCAGCGCTGCTGCAGCTTTGGGTGCCTCTCCAGTTGCGCCAGCCAGCTGACTAGCTGACTAGCTGACAGCAGCCATGAGCAACGTTGACGCGTGTCAAAAGACGTCAGTCATAAGGGGGGGTTCTCCAAATGGTTGTCCCCGAAAAAGTTGGCTTCCTTTGGGTTTTCCTCTAAAACCACTCACAAAAAGGGGTGCGCCGCTTCGAGAAACATCAATACGATCAGCCGGCCTCAGCAGCCCAGGCAGCCACTGAAGCCACGCTGTGTAAACGCCCGCGTGTAGCGGCAATAGCCTGACAGTGACTGGCGGCCAAAAGCAGAGGAAGTTTAGCCAGAACAGCCGTGGCATGGAACTCACGTACCAAAATATGATCTTCCATTGGTCTTCGAAGTGGTGGGTTGCAGCGGGCCCTGAAAGCTAGCTTTGTCAAGTAGGCAAGCGCGGGAGGGCGCGGAGCCAGAACTCTGCGACCATAAAGCCAGCGCAGGCGTGCCAGGACACGTTTTTAGCCTGACGCCTTGGAGACCTGAAGATGCACGTCTTCATGTCTTCGGGAGGGGGCCTTTGGCCTTTTGGGATGGCCGCTTTCTTGTTTTGGCTTCCATGGTCTCAGCTCCTGAGCGCTCGTAAGTCTGGACGGTCTGGATTTAGCTGCGCGCTGAACCTACGCCTCCTATTTCCTCTCAGTGAACCTCAGGTTTGCCTTTGTCCTGGCGGCTATGGCCTTTTGCTCACAGTCACTTGTCATTCGAGAGCCAGGCCCGTCGCATTCAATGTGTGTACATAGGGACACCCGGATGGTTTTTTGATCGCGACGCATAGCTGTGATGGCTCTGTTTGGCAGATAAGACTACGTTCCTTCATGCCCCTTCAGCTGAGCAAGAGGGTGCTGCTGTGCTACAGATGTGCTACAGCAGTTTTCACAAGGTCGAAGATTAGCGCGGTTTTCCTCTTCGCTCTTCGTGTCTCCGCCCAAGCCCTGATGACTCCCTAAAGCCCTGAAGCCCTGAAGATGCGCGTCTTCATGTCTTCATGTGTTCGCCCGATCTATTTTTACTTCCTGTAGACTGAAGCCCTGAAGACGCGCGTCTTCGTGTCTTCGCCTGACGCCCTGAAGATGCGAATCTTCGTCGTGTCCCCGTGTCTTTGGGCCAATTTTCGGCGTAACCCTCTGCGCCTTCAATGCATAAAGCACTTTTTGCTGCAAATTCAGGCCTCCCTCCTGGAGGGCCCCCCCCCCCGTACTCCCATTATAAGGGGCATTGTGGCAATGAGGCGTGGTATGGGGGGTGTCCCACGTCCCATTTGGGCAACAAAGTTGGCTTCGAATGTTTGCAATGCTCGCACTGGAGCCGAGCAACTGAGTAAGGCCAGCTGCGTCAGGAAGGGTACAGTAAGTATTCAGCACAGCAAGAACGAAGCAAAGGCAAAGGAAAGCAAATGGAGCAAACTACAAACTTGGCCAAAGTGAGAAAAGCCGAGTCAAACTCAAATCAAGCCAAGTCAGGTTCAGCAACGTCAAAGAACTTCAAGTGAAGCCAAGATATGTCATGTCCGGTTCGTTCGAGTACAGAGAAGTCCAGCGTGGCCAAGTGAAGTCAAGAAAACTTAAGCTTGCAAGCACGCTTCATGTCTGGCAACTGCAGTCCTGCTCATTCAATCAGTTGGTCCTGTCTACAAGCGATCCCACACACTTCTCTCTTCCAGCCCCTTCACTTTTTACGGCCGGAAAGGAAACATAAGAAGCGCAGTGCGTAAGAGAAAGTGACAAGAAGGAAGTGATCCAGGATTAGACCGTGAGTACATAGGAACGGTCTCCGTCACTTTCCCATCCCTTTCTCGTTTTGTACATCCTCCAGGAAGGAGGGAGAGGGAAAGAGAGAGAGAGAGAGAGAGATAGAGAGAGAGAGAGAGAGAGAATGTGCGCGTGTGTGTGTGTGTAGAAATTTGCCTTGGCATGTGTTCTACCCTCCATTGCTGGAAGGATCAGCCAGTGTTGCTTTCTTCGGCCCAAGGGGCAAATGATCAAACCTCAACTCAAGGGCAAACGGCACAGCATTGGTGATTTGTTGGCTCTGCCAGTTTCTCCATCTCTACCACTCACAATGGAAAGGAGCGGATGTGAAACAGAGGGGGGATGGGAAGGATGCCAGCGATCAACAGAAGAAAAACAATTCAAGCCGCTGATTTCGTTCATATCCTTTCCCCACCCTATCTTCATCTGCCCCCCCCCAAAGCAAAAACAAAAAAGAACCATTGCCGAACATAGTTGCCCGCGCCTCTGCCACCGACATGGGCGCTGTCATCTCGGGCTTGCCTCGGCCCACCGAGAACCTTCTCGTGCCACCGCCACTTCAAAGTTGAGGCCAATGCGAGGCTGCAGCTCACATCTGCACCCGAGCGCCAATGTGGATGTCTCTCAGTCTGTTGTTGCCTGTTAGCCTCCTGCTGCGTGATCTACGTCTAAAGGACATGCCAAATTGTTTGTCATTGAGTGTCAGCTTCTGTTGCAGAGATGCATGGCCCTCATGCTTGGCTCTTTCAACTCTGCTGTGGCTGAGGCTGACGCCGCTGGCAAGTTCAGTCTCGACGCATTTAGTACTTCAGAGGCACTTTGCGAGAGTTGAGAGATGCCATCCCCTCAGACTGCAGCGACTCGCCTGGAGATTGCCACACGCAGAGCACGCCATGGCTAACGAAAGCGTTGGCGATCCATCGTCTTTGGCGGGCAACAGCTTGCAACATCTTTGGCGGGCAACAGCTTGCAACATCTTTGGCGGGCAACAGCTTGCAACTTCAGGCACTCACTTTCCGTGGTGGTGACGGGGAATGGCATCACATGACATTGACCATGAGATTGCCATGCCAGCATGCCAAGCTGTGCATTATCTGTATTTGTGTGGCTGCAAGGCGAGGAGCAGCGCAAGAACCCACCATGCTTTCAGGCTTCAACACACAAATTGCAAGCAGCTTTCAAACTTCACAAAGAATAGTGTCACATCACTGCTCTGTGATGCTCCATGGGGCACTCCGCATTGATCTTCTGGCCACAACGGGCGATGACTGCTGCAATGTGCTGGCCATCCTTGATGCATAGTGAGTTGCTGTCTGCCCTGTAGGCGTTTGGGTCTGGCTGAACTGTGCCGGTTGGATTGGCTGTGGGGCTTGTGGCAAAGCTAAAGTCATCCAACAGCCGTGGTTGGCTCCAGCTTAGACAGCTAGGACGCTGGCCATGGATGGCTCAACCTGCAGCTTTGACAAGGGGCACCTTCACGAAGATGGGAGATGCCGGGACAGCTGGGCTCACCACATTCAATGTCAAGTCATATGCTACGACTTCCTTTGTCTTTTCCACCAATGGCCTTGGCACAGCACACCTCAACCATGCTCAACTGCGCTTCATGTAGCCCAAGTTCGCAGCTCTATCACCTTTGCTCGCTTGACGAGCTGGTCGCAAGACATGCCTGCACGCTACGCTTGATGTCCGCAACAGTGACCCTGGAACCTGTCGCGACAGTTCATCAGCCTTGCGTGATGTCCGAGTAGTTGACCACCAAAAACTTGTGGCCATCTGCTGAGACCTTTGGACAAGTGGCACCTACACTAGTTGGCCCTGATTGCTGATTTTGAAGCGGCCGGATGGGAAGGGACAATGGAGGGTTGGAAATGGACAATACAGACATGAGCAAAGCGTGCTCACCTTCGCTCTCAAAGCCGCTTGGCAACCGTGGCAGATTGTGGCGGCTCATTCTCAAGCTCCTGGCAATGGTCTGCGAGTGGATGTGGCCATTGGGCATGAGTTGTCCTGCATAGCCGTGCGGGGCAGCAAAGCCTATAAGTGCGCCATGAGGCTGTGAGGTGTACTAAGCAGGCCTGGAACTGCAGCTGGAAACTGGAAACAAAACGTGGAGACCTTGCGGCAGCCAAAGAAGCAACCCGCAAAAGACAGCACCAAGCAACTGCCCAAAGAGAATGTGATTCTGTTCTCGGAATTTGACAAGGAGAAGGTTTGGTCTCCGCACCAGCTGGAAGTCTTCGCCGTCAGCGATGCCCATGACCATCTTCGCCTCAGTTCACATGCGCCCAGCCACATCTAGCATCTTGTCATCCGCCACCTGTTCGCATCCATGGCTCTTAGTCTGATAGCAGGCCGTGGCCATCTGCAACCCATAGCCATCCACTGCAATTGGCCATTGCCAGGCATGACCATCCACAAGGAACTCGGGTCACAGACCATCCATAAGGGACTCAGGTCACGGACGCCTTCCAAATCAAGTAGTATTCTGAAGCTCTATGGCGGAGATCAGGGCATATGCTTTAAGGTGGTTGGCTTATATAAGGCTTTTGATGTAGATTTTGAGCTCGGGCCCAGCATTGAGTTTTGGGCTCAGGGCTTCCAGTTTAGGTTTCAGAGCTCGCTGAACGTTTACTCACATACGGCCACCAACCTGCCTATGCCCCCCATCTCCCCACATATCACCAACCCCTCACCCATGGCATCCCATCGCCAGCCTACGCCAGCCACACCCATTCCACTCTAAGGTCCTACTTTCAAACCGGTTCCTGGGGCACGTACCCTGGATGTCGTTTCAACTAAGCTCGCAGCTGCAGCACCATTGGCCCACAGGAGCAGAATGCCTGTCCACCAGCAAATTGCAGCAGGGATTTCAAAGCTCGAGGCTTCTCCTATAGATCGCATTGCCTGTCGCAATGCCTGACCATGGCCACGCTCGCATGGCAGCATGGGGTTCCCGAGCCCCAAGGCAAGCTGCGGCCAAAAAACACAAACAAATCTGAATGCCATCGACTGCTGCGGCTCCCCCGAGGGGGAGAAAAAAAAACCTTGCACCTTGGCTCCACTAAAACAAGTCGAATGGGCTGATCAAAGATCTCTGCCCTCTGAATTTAGCGTTGAGAGCTGCATTCAACTGGACTCACTTGACGCCCAAAAGCTTTTTCGCTTCGCCGATTCCAGCTCGCCACGGCCCGACACACTGCTCCCTGGCGCTTGCTTTGACTTGCACCCTCTGGGCGTGCAAGCCAGCTAAACAGGCGCTTTCCTGCAAACCTACAAGCGATGTGCCCACCGAAGAAAGGCCCAAGTGCCGTTCAGAGCTCGCTGCTCACAATTCTCCGCTCAATGCCCTGGCCTCCCAGTATGGAGCCGAAAACAGTAGAGCGGTGGTGTTCATTCCTTTCAAGCTTGATTGGAAACTTCGGCGGACCCTTCCGCATCCTTGCCGGATTTGCCTCCGCGAGTTTCGGTGCAGAAAGAAAAGTCAGCTTAAGTAAGTACAGAATGCAATTTTATTTGCACGTAAAATCACGGGGAAACGATTACAGTAGAACGCACCGCTTACTAGAAGAGAAGCTGCCAACAGCGGGCCAAGAGGACCAATACAACTCGCGTATTTCGCGGAAGGTGTGTGGAAGGTTCACGAGAGCTCCGCAGAAAGGTGTGCCCACGTATCACTGGAGCTTCACAAGCTGCAGCAACGCAGGCGGAAACTGAAACAGTTCATAGCAAGCCACCAAGCTTAACACTTGTGGCGCGGTGCATGTTCAACAATAATGTCCCTCCTCCTACTTTCAAATTGCGCGCAAAAAAAAAGGAAGAAAAAAGGGGGGAAAAAGGAAGAAAAATCGCTGCCCCCGCACCGTGCACCTTAGCCTCGAACAACTAAGCGCACAAATTTTACAGGTGATTATGATTATGATGTGCAGTCAAGGAGGGTGTTGATTGGCGCTTGCCCTTGCCTTGGCAGGCTCGCCCACGCTGGGCAGCCCAACCACGACCTGCAGCAGCAATCTGATCGGGGCAAAAAATGTAAATGTAAACGCCACCACGGTCTGCTTCATGCCGTGGAGAGTTGGGGCACAACCACGCACTTCTGTACAACGGCATTTCGCACGCAAGTCTTTGATACAACCCTTACTGCAGCATCCTGCCCTACATGTGAGTTTGTCCATGGACTTAGCGAGCCTTGTTGCCAGTGGTCTGCCCTTGTACGGACTTGATCTTGAAGTACTCGCCCATCTGCGAGCTGCTCAACCTCAATATCTGTGATGGCCGAGCTGCACAATACACGGCAGTTCATGTTGACCCAAATTAATCACCCCCAGTTCATTCATACAGGAGTGTTCCCCTCTAAAAGTGGTCTGATTCCCCACTAAACCCAGGGTGAAAAGCACCCCCCCTATTAAATAACAGAAGGGGCCGCCATGGGGCCTGCGTTTTTGAAGTACAGTAAAATCATTTAAAAAACAGAAAAAATACAAAAAACAACAAAACAAATCGTGGAAAACCGAAAAAACAGACAAGCTCAGGTAAGTCACCTCCTTTTATTTCCCCCTCATGACTGTTGTTTGGGGCTTTCTTCGAGGAAACCCGAAAAAGCCCCAAAAAAAAACAAAAAAAAACAAAAACCAAAAAGACCAAAAAACCAATCTGGCAGACAAACGCTCAGGCAAGCCACCTCCTGTCATTTCCCTCTCAGGATTGGTTTTTGTTGGTTTTTTGTTGTTTTGGTTTTTTGGGTTTCCCGGAGTGTTTTCCTCTGTTGCACTTCTTGCTCCATGCTGCGTCTGGATCTGCATCTACTTTTCCCTCTTCTGGTAGTAAGTCTCAGCTCATTCCCTCTTCTTTCAAGTAGTCATGGCTCTCGAGGCGGAGGATATGACCGTGGACCATCTCAGGGAGGTGCTCGATGGCATGGTTTGCAGGAACTCCACTTATTACCTTGCCAGAGCAACCGCCTGGCTCTTTCAACCCGGTCAACTTCCCCTGTGCGGACTTGCTCCACACAGACAACGCGAGCGTGCACCTCTTCGATGTCATCTTCAACTACCGCAAGGAGATTGACTTTACCGTGTTGGAGCGCGAGTACAAGCGAGCCATTGAAGATGAAGATCTGGACCTTATTTCTGCACCCTTCGGCTTGCAGAAGAAAGTGGGCAAGGATGTAAAACTCCAGATGGTCATCCTGAAAGCATTGGATGGATCTTATACCATTTGGAAGCACTTCATCTTCTACCAGAAATGCAAGGCCCCTCTCTTCATGAAGCTCGGCTTCGGAGTTGCCAAGCGCGCCATCTGGATGCAGGAGCCCAAGCTCGGCAGAAAGATCGTGCAGTACTGCATTGAGACCATGGGTGGTCGGCAGTTCAAGTGTGCGGAGCTGTCGAGCAACGCCATCGTGAAGTCAGGCCTTGGTTGACCGCGCTCTTCGGAACTTGGCTTCGGATGGCGCTTTGGCCCGCAAGGAGTTCGATTGGCCCATCCCCTTGACGACCAAGTATTACCATTCCTGGCTCTTGGAGATCATGGAGGAGATATGGGACTTCGATCTCTCAGCCTTCACCATGCTGGGGGAGGCGGGCGCGGGAAAGAGCCCGTTGGGTAGGAGCGTCCTGATGGCACAGGTGCGCCACAACAAGGCGCGCTTCAACTTGTCGGGTCAGCCTTGTATCCGCTCTACGCCGGAGATTGACTTTCTTCGTGGCGAACAGGGGTCCGTGCTCATGGGCGATTTCCTGGATGACACATCCTTGCACATGCTCCCGATGAAGTTGCTCAAGGCATTCCTGGATGTCGGGCTCTATGAGAGCATGTGTATGGGGTGCGACAAAATGGGTTCAAAACGAACCTCGTGCCGTCGCAGATAACACCTATCATGATGGTGTTTCCGAGGAACCTGCGTATGCCAACACCGTCAGCTTCGAGACTTTCTTCAAGCTCATGCGCCCCAGCATTGTGGAAAGTGCCACTCTCGCCCACATGGATGCTGTCTTCAAGAGAACTTGCATCTTGCTCAATGCGAAGACTCACGTCTACTACAGGAAGGCGGGCATCAACACCGAGGCAGTGCCGCGTCTGTGGGAGATCAACGCGGAATATCTCACCGAGGAGGGCAAACGTCTATATGGTCTTCACAAGGGTGGAACCAAGGAGATCACAGATGACTTCGTCGAGGAGGTGAAGAAGGAGCAGCTGTGGGTGGAGGCGGTCATGCACAAGCGCTTCGCAGAGAGGAGTCGCAGCAAGGAGGATGAAGAGTGTGATTCGGGCACGAGCCTGTGCCCAGGCAATGGGTAAGTTGGGGTAAACAAGCCACAAAAGAAAGGTTCCCCAAAAGCAAACCAATCCCCGGTCCCAAAGATCAGGGTTTCCCACACACCAGAGAACAACAACCAAAGGAAAACAAACCAAACCAAGAAAAGGATACCCGCAACCTAGATCGACGATGAACCGCACGGGCGATCCCCACCAACCTACCCCGGGCCGAAGTCTCTTTCTCCTCCGACACGAAGGCGGTCGACGTGAGGGCCCGGCGACGCTCATCCGAGGCGCGCCGGATCCAAAACTTGAGCCAAAACACCACAGGTCGGTCACTAACGCGACGTCCCTGATGATGATATGAACCATGGCTAATCACACCCCCCTCACGAGGAGCCCGTCATATGACGGGTGGAGCGTGCCATTTACTGATAGGATTTAACTGCTCGCATGCGTCCGCAAACAGCTGGACACTACCGCCGTCAGCGGTGGAGCAAACCCACAAAGGCAGTTGCGCGACATCCCGGGCATTAAATTCCCGCCACCACCCCGAATTAATCGGGGTAACGCTGTCCAACAAACCTTGTGGAAAAGTCCACATGACGACACTAGGTCACAACTGTTTGCATCAACAATGCAAGAAGTTTAATTCTTATCAGAAGCCATGAAACAAGAGATAACGTATGTCCATTAGTACCCTCGCCTAACGGTAAGAGGTACTCCTGACCATGCGTACCTGAATAAAAATGCTTGAATTCTTCAAACCCGGGAGTAACCCCCCATCAGTTTGCTTTCCCTCTCACTCACACTGCTCCCTGATGAACACGTCCAGCAGCCCAGCAGCGGTATGGGAGAGACATGACCTCCGCGCCTCAGCGGTCCGGGAGGAACATCACCACCTCCGCACCGCGCCGACCATTGGAGAATGGACGCAAGCCTATCGGCCGCAATCCTCGTGACTCAGCCTACCGGCTATCGTCACGTCTCCTCCGGTCACGTCCGCCCCGCGCACGGTCCCTATCACGATCCCTCTCGGATCTCCTGCGATCATCTCGCCTTCGATCTCGCTCCCGATCGAGTGATTCATCATCACGACGATCACGAGCATCGTCCCTCCTCCGGTCTCGATCATCCTCGCGCCGTGGACGGTATCTGCGCCTCCTTGACTCCCTGGAATCCCTGGTATCCACGGTCCTAACGGACCTCCGAGAAGGAGTACGGGAGACATCCGATTCCCTACGCCTCCTTCCAGAGCGAGAGTTCGTCACGATCTGGTTGAGAGCCTCCAGTGCTGACGCGTCCTCACCATTTCTAATGAAATCCCTGACTTGCTTGTTCAGCACTCTGTTGGTGGAGACTGCCAAAAGAGCGTCCACCACCGAACTCCCAGGCAGCACCAGGAAGTGACCCTCCACCGGGCTCGCCGCAGTTCGCTCAGCCGACTGCAACCTGATCTCACCGCCTTCAGGCTTCTTTGCCATTGCCTTGGAGGCCGTCAAGGGCGCTACCGCGTCCTTCGCCGAAGATCTGCCAAGCGCGGAGTGAAGATCATCCCCACTAGCCTCTCTCGCTGCCGCACCTGGTCTGCTGTCGACGTCATCAGGCCTTGTTGATGCCTCCCGCTTCGTCGACTCCTTCACAGTCTCATCCCGCGGCTACCGCCAGGAGCGTCACCTCCGCCTATCTTCTCCTTCTTGACCTCAACCTTCGGTTCGGCCTGCTTCGTCTCCTTAGCCACAGCTTTTGGAGCCGGAGCATTCTTCGCCTCAGATGCTGAAGCAGCCTTCCCTCTCGGCTCGGCCTTAGGAACCGGGGTCATTTTAGCCTTTGCACTCGGCCTGGCCCCTTCAACCACCATCTCGGCCCAAGACTTCTTCGGCTGAGCTGCTGCTGTATCAACCTCCATCGGAGCAGGTCCAGCATCATCCTTCGCCTTTGGGACAGATGGGCTACCGCCCTTACCAGATCCTTTACCTGGCACTTCACCTGACTTTGGTGGTGGGCCGGAAGGACTACCGCCCTTACCGCCCTTTTCCCCCTTCTTCCCTTTTCCTTTTCCGCCCTTGGTGACCGGCTCCTGCTTGGGACCAGGACCCGGCGCAGCATGATGCACCGATTGAAGTCCCTCGATGTCCACGTTCAATGGTTCGGGTTGACGACCATCAAGAACCGTCCTCACCCTTTCGTCACTAACGTAGACGAACGGGTCACGGAAGGGTGCGGGAGGCTCCGACTGTCCGGCGCTGATCGCCTTCTGCACCTTGGCTATCGCCTCCTTCAACCTCTTCTTCTCATCGTACCCTGTCTCCGATACCATGTACTGCCTGAGCTGCGAAATCAGCGCATGACTTTCCAGGATGTCCACGTCCTTTCGATGGGTCGGATACAACGGGGTCAGATGACCAGCCGCGGAGCCAATCACGTATGCCATCGGAATATAGAAGGACAAGTACGTGTCATGGCGAGCGAACTTCCTAACGGAAGTCGTCATACGCCTACCCCATTGAGCAGCGTGCCTTGGGTTAGCCCGGAAGTACTCCGTGACCGAATCAAATCTATCGACTTGGTTGGTCAGAATCAGGTGCTTCGCCACCCACTTCTCCACGAACGCATCCGATGCCGAAATCCCCGACACATAGGAGAATTGGAAGAGCACCTTCGCCAGCTCATCCCACGCCGCATCGACTCCTCCCTTGTCTTCACCAAGATAAGGGGGCAGTCTGATTCCGCTCTGCACCGTCATCCTCAGATCAGATGCCATTGAATAGGAAATCAAGTTCCTCTTGATGACTCCGACCACTTCGGTGGGGATCCTCTTGGGCTTGAACTGTCCCATGGTCCTCACCCACTCCGGTACAATGTGGCATCTCTCGAAGTCTTTCTCCTCCGCGTTGGGGATAAAGTTCGGGTAGAAGACCGGGAGCGCGCATCCAGGACACAAATGCATCCCATTTGGCGTCATCTCCGCGCACCTCAAACAGAACGTGGCAGTCACATTCAATCTGACCTCTTCCCGCGATCGCCTGTGCTCTCCCCTAACGGGGGTGAAGTCACCATAGTCCCATGCCCGATGGTACACTATCGTGTAATCATCGTACATGTAGGCCGCCTTCCAAGCTCCCATGTGGATCTCGTTCCTAACGGCCAGAGTCTTCCTTCTTGTCAAAAACACGGGTCCAACCAAGGAGCAGTGTACCCGAAGATCCACCATTACCACCACGTACCTACCGGAGTAGTTCCGCAGCCTGTCCCTGACATACCACGAAGGCGATACCTCGGCATCCGGCGCCATGGCTCCCACAAGTGGGATCAGGCCCTCATCCTGCCTACCATCCCCAATGGTCTCGTACACATCGGGCCTCGTGATCAATATCTCGATCATGGCCTTTCCATTTCGCCTTACCCTTTGGAGCTGAACCGCCTTCCGAAAGTCCGAGAACTTCATGATGACGTACCCCACCATGGGGAGTTCATTCCAATGCATCTCGTACATCAGAGATCCGCCAGGTGCATCTTCCTGAGTGAACCTATGCCTAACGGCACTGTAACTCATGTCGCGTCCGATCCGCGTGTGCCTAACGGCAACCAACCTGGTGCTCTCTTTGAGGAGAACGTCATTCCCGTCGTACATGACCATGAGCATCGCCTCAACTTGCCCTATCGGGAAAGCTTTGAGCGTCGGAGTGAAGAACTTCCAAGACATCTCAGCGTTCTCCATGCCCGAGATCTCCTTCAGGAACCAGATGGCCTGGTCACTTTTCACCCAGTTTCCAGCCTCGCGTCCGGTCTCCTTCAGCACACGTTCCTCGAATAACTCCGAGACTCTCTTTGAATTGATGACCAAACCGTCGAAATCGCACGAGAGTAGTCTCATCGGGAGGTATTCGCCCAACCTCGTCTTCGAGGGAACCACAATCTGGCACGTGACGGCCTCATCAGGGATAACTCCCGTTTCCCTTAACTCTGGATTGATCTCTCGCCTATCGGCAAGATAATCCTCCTTCCCATCCAGTATCACAAGATTGTAGGTCATCTTGCTCGCCGCCCCACTAGGCCTGAACTTCCTGCTATCATCCAGCTGGTCAGGAGCAAAGGGTCCACTAGGGGCAGCTGCACTCACCAGAGGCGCTCCTCGCCCAGAGCAGAGGTGCTTCTTGTGAAAGTTCACCATCTGATTCAGCTGCAATAGTGCGTAGGCACGATCCTCCAATGACGCACTCTTCATCCCAGCCTCAGTCAGAGGAGCCTCAGGCTTGTCATAACTCGCCTTTCCGCCCCATCTCGCCGCGACCAGCTCAGCAGACTTCGCAGGGTCGATCAAATTTCCCGACCACTCAGGCATGTTGCTCAACCTCCTAGTCAACGCGTCTACCGACGCAGCCAAGTCTTCGTCCGTCACGGTGTAAGGGTCGACCTTCTCCCTGTCTTCTTGACCCACATCCGGAAGCCTATAATCCCCGCGGATGGCCTCCAGCGCGGCCCTCTCGGCTGCCTCAGCCTCCTTCTGCGTGGCCACTGCCCTCGGAATCAAGAGCGCTACCTCGGCCGGCAACGACTTCTCCATGTCTATCGGAGTGTTCTTGGGAAGGATCCTTCGATCATCTCCCTCCCCGCTGTACTCATAGTCAGGAGCAGTCTTCCGGTACTCCTCGAAGGTAGCCCCTTTGAAGTTGGTAATCTCACTCGGGTCTGTCTTCCCAGCCTCAGTACCCCGAGGCGTGGGCTCCTTCGTCCCGGTGGAATCCTTCTTGGAGCCTTCCTGATCCACGTCCATGTCGTCCTTCTTCTTCTCCGTCACGGACAGTTTCCCAATGTCAGGAAGGGTCACATCATCATCCTTTCCTGATCCGGCGCCCCTATCGGGGGCCGGCTCGGTCCTCGGTTGCCCCGAAGAGCTCGCCCCAGGATCCACGTCGCCCTCGTCGTCCACATGTGGTCGCTTTCCCCACACGATCTTCGTCTTCGGCTTCAGCGGGACAGCGACACCTCCAGCCATATGGTGTCCAGGCCAAGTGGCTCCTTCAGGGTCATCCTCGAACCATGATTTCCCGAACGGGAGCCCATCCCTTCCGATGATCTCCTTCCTATCGGAAGTAGACCCCGAATGGGACAACGCAGATACGTGAGACAGCATGATCTCAGCCGCCGATTGCGCCAGCGTATCGGACATCTGCTCCCTTGTCGGGATAGTCCGCAGCTCCGGAGCGAGGTGACCGGCAATCATGCTGAAAGGCGCAGTCCCCAACCGCTTGCCCAACACCGCCTCGTTCAGCGCGTTGAAGTACTTCTGCAGCTTCTCCAGCATCGCCGTCGCCGCCATCAGCTGGGGATGAAACATGGGCATCCGCCACGCGCGCCCAAGGGCGCAATCCACGTGCGATGCGATCGCAGTGATCGTCCCTACCAGCAAGTGCGATGATGCAATCTCCGGTACCCAAGTCGGGTCGTCCAAAGGAATGCATTGTCCCGTCTGCGCGTTCAGCAAGGTAGCCCTCACCCCCGGCGCTCGAAGACAATCATACGCCCTGCGGTTCGGGTCACTAACGACACCACGAACCATGTAATCATCCCGATCGGGCATATCTGCCCAGTCCCCCGGAGGTGCTCGCCCATGATGGTACTTCGCCTGAATGTCCTGCCTCATCCCTAACGGGATATGGGCAGCCTCGGACGCCACCTTCTTCATGTTCCATTGCTGATCACCCCACGGCGTAGACTTCCGATCTCGAGGATTGATGTACTCCTGATCGATCCTCCCAGCAGCTCGGGAAGCATCCAACGCCCCGTACATGTAATCGTTATGTACGGCCCTCTCCAATACCGCGGTCCACTCGCTATCGCGATTCGGGAACACAATGTGGCTAGTCTCGCTCGCCTTCCTCCACTCCTCCGCGGTAACCCGCTCTTGAGTGATTGCCTTGTTCCTGATCACGGCATAGATGAAAGGCTCACCAGCCTCCCTAGCCAGGATGTGCTGAACGATGAACCTCGACCTGCTCTCCGCCGGTCTTGCCGATGTCCGCGAGCCCCTCGTGGATTGATAGGAACTATGCTCACGGTGGTGCCGAACTTCCGCTGGCTTCAGCTCGGGCGCCTCTCCCGGGTGCTCCGGGTACGGCGTGTTCGCATATTGTGTATGCCCCCTCGAGACTCCTGGGTTGAAGCCGCCTTCGGGGTCGCTGCAGTATCCCGCAGGTCCCCGTCGTCGTCCGTGTACTTCGGAGCATAGGAGACTGGCACACCCGGGCCACATGCACCCGACGCCTCCTCCTTCTTCTGAGCACCAATAGGTTCTCGAGCCCTGCGTTCCTCCCTAACGGGCGACGCCGCTCGCTTTGCCGCAGCTGCCGGCTCCGTACTGCTATCCATAGGTAGCGCGCTCTTGCCACTTTCAATGCTTTCCTCAAACACGAACGCGATATGGTAGGGAAGCAAGAAGGCAGGGTCCGTCGGAACCGCAGCGCAGAGGATAGCCGCCAAGTGTACGGCGTTCATCTCCGTAACCTCCACTCCCCGGCGCTTCATTTCCGCCACTATCGCAGCAGTCCTGACCGCCCGGTACCGGATCAGCTTTTCGTGGTCCGTCACCGGCATGTGGGACTTGTCGAGCTTGTCCTTGCTGATGTGGGATACTCTGCCAACCAGTTCGTCGAACCTCGCGGCACTGTCATCCTCAATCAGCTGATCAGCCTTCTCCATATCTGGATCAATCGTGGTGAACTTCGGATCCTGTCCCCTAAACCCCTTAATCCACTCGCGGTACCCCGCAAGCAAACAACTGGCCACAGCCTTAGGCTTCTCCATACCCAGCCCCATCTCCAGGTCCCAGGACGGCCGCGGAGGCGTCGCCATGCAGCGCCCCAGGCCCATCCCGCCAGCTGCCGCCATGCGTCAGCAGGTTCGGGCCACCGGCCACGGAACCACGGAGGAACCGGGAACCCAGCCTACCGGCCAGAATCCCCCCCTGTCCCTCAGAAGGCTCAGCCTATCGGCCAGAGACCCTCTCCCTAGAACAAGAACCTAGAAAATGAATAATTGACTGAATCCGTCCTTCACGAAGCAGAAGAAAAACCTTAGTGACAGGCATACCTGCCTCATGCTTCTGTTCTGGTCAGTAAGCGCATTGTGTCGCCTGTGAATGTGGTGCGGTTGCCCGCGGGGTGAGCCAACTTGATCAAGCAAAAGCTACGCGGCGACGAAGTTGTTCAACCACTTCCCAACAGCAAGCAATCGGTCGTGCCGAGAGAGAGTATCCCCTCCTCGCATCTTGCAAGTACTCCAAAACGAATTGAAAGACTTAGAAGAAAAGCACCTAAACACGACCCCATGCCTCTTGAGACCACATTGGCAAGCGCAAACAGACCTGCAATCAAACCCATGCGTGGTGGCGATTCCTTCAGCCTCACCTTCCTTCAAGATATTGCATTTAGGTCGATAGAGAATGATCGGAACGCATCCACTGGTCCGAGCATCACAAGCCAAGTTGAACCTTTGCCTAACGGCAGCCTCGGTCCTATCCCTAAGCTTTCTGGTCTGTCCCCACTTCCCAGTCCTGGAATCAACCCTATCGGGTGCAAGATCATTAAGAACAAGCACAACATAACAAAGGCTATCGCCTTCAATCCTACCAGACCGTATGATGTGATTCCTGTAACCAGGAGCAACTTGAAGCGTGACAACCCTGCAAAGATCACTATTCGCAAAAACCCCGGCTATCGCCTGGTCCGCAATAATAGTTTTCTCGCATCTTTTCCCTCCTTTTTCCTCGTCAATCACGATTCCCTCGTACTCAGAGAGTAACCTCTCAATGAGCCGATTGAAACCGGATTTTGCACCTGATTCCATGCGTACCCCCCTAAGCGGGGGCAGTCCAGGAGCGGCAGGGGGCTTAAGACAGGGTTGGGTGGGTTGGGCCAAATATTCCTGCAGGTATCCCGGCAGAAACATACCAAGGGTGTGCAGATTTCTATTCCACACGACCTTGTCAATGCAGGCCTTAGTGAAAATGTCTGCACCTTGGTAGTGAGACGGGCACGCAACGAACCGAAAAATTCCATCATTAAAACGTTCGTTGAGCCATGAGATGTCAATGCGCTGCGTCCTTGACATATAGCGCATGTTGGGATTATTCCCAGTTATAACGATCCGGCACGCCGATTCGTTATCCTCCAGCACGTTGATAATAAACGGCTGGGTCTCCTTTCCCTTCCCAATAGCGTGCTGCCAGAGGGTAGCTAATGCCATTCCCTCCTTGGACACTCCATGGTCGAGAGCAACAATCTCCGCTTCAGGAGTCGACTTCGAAACGGAAGTCTGTTTCTTGCTTACTCCAGTGATGGGCATGTAGGTCCTAGGACCCACAAGGCAAATAAGCACTCCCGACGTGCTCTTGGAATCAGTACGATCCCCAGCCAGATCCGCATCACAGTAAGCAACCAACTCAATGAACTCTGGGCTATCGCCCACCCAACCGTACAAATGAAGGTCGAGCGTAGAGTTCACATATGAAATTAACCTGTGGAGCTTGCGGTCACATAGATGATTCCACTTCGTGACCCGGCTGGCTAACGCCTGCACGGGACGAATCAGGTCATATCTGCCCATCCGAGCTCCGTAGAGAACCTTCATCAGCACCGCCGCCGCGTCATTTCCGAGGCATCCTGGCTGCGCATTGACGGTCTCCATGTCCATCGCCTGGTTGAAGAGTTTGTCAAATTCAGGATTGACGGAATTCTCGTCAAACTCCGGCTTGCTCTCGTCCAGGAACGGAGTTTCAACCTTCTGCAGCTTCTTCGGGTACTTTCCCTGACACAGTTCAATGTACCTATCGACACACGCCTGCATGAAGCTGCTCTCGCTGTACTTGATGAACCTTATCGTGGTTTCCGGCTTGGGGATGTCCTTAGAGAGTAACCCCTCTGGACCAAACCTCAAGTCGGGTTGCTCCTTATCAGGAGGATTGCCGACCGTCCACGCCAGTCTCGGGTCAAAGTGACCCTTGACCACCTGTTGCGTGAATTCGTGCTCGCAGCCAAGATATCTCTTGAGCTGCCTTGGTTCCTCCATCTTGATGACCTTCGAGATCAGCGCCCATCCTTCTGCGATGTTCTTCGCCGGCCCACTCATCTTGAAGTCATCCACGTACACGACAAGGAAGAGGTCGAGCTCCTCATGCCTAAACACGCTGGCCCAATCCTTCACCTTGACGTATCCGACTTTCTTCAGCATTGCCTCGCAGTGCTGTTCCCAAAAGGTACCAGCGTCCGGATGTCCATATAGTGCGAGCACGAGAACAACGACTGGATCCTTGTATCTGGGATTTCCGCTGCCGTCGAACCACTCAGGTGGCCACTGGTCACGAGGAATCCTCACCCAAGTGTCCTTTCCCTTCAAGCGGGCCTGAGTATATGCAGACTCCCCATCACTCACTTCCAGAAGATTCCCTGGGAGTAACCCGTGAGCATCACCCATTTTACCCGCCGCCATAGTAGCGGGGCAGGAGGTGTTCTCGGAGAACAGGGCCCAATGCCCGATCTCGTCACGGACGAAGCATCCCTCGAACACGACTCGCCCTTTATATTTGCGATTTGGATCGTCCTCCGGCAGCTCGTGATTCTTCTCGACACAAATGTCGAAAATTCTACCAACATGGATCTTCTCCCCTTCCTTACGTGCCTTGGCTGCAACATCATGCCACTCTTGGACAGTTGACAAGTCCCAGCACCCTTGCGAAGTTAACTTGTCCCATTCCTTCTGAAGAGCGGCCTTAGCCTTGGCATTTCCAGCTTGTTCCTTCTTGTTCACTGGCCTAGCGACACAAGCGTACAAGGGAGGAAAGACACCCGAGCTCTTTGGCCGATGAGATAGGGATATCTCCCCCCTGGGCATAGAGAACTCAAAGGTCTTTCCATCAGATCCAATCGTAGGGGCAGCAGCAGCTATACCAGTGCTTCCGAAACCCGCGGATCCCCTATCGGTTCCCCGCTTGGCTTTCCTAGGGACGATCGACGCGTCGATGAGCATAACACGCTCCAGTACGATCTGCGCAATGCGGTCCCCAGGATTCACGATGAAGTCCTCATCCCCATGATTAAAAAGGATGACCTTGATCTCTCCGTCGTAGTCGGGATCAATGACCCCACCGCCTACAGCGATCCTGTTCTTCACGGCTAGTCCTGACCTGGGAGCTATCCTAGCATATACCCCAGCGGGCATCTCTATCGAGATTCCGGTGTTGACCAAGCCTGACCCCCCTGCGGGAATACATGCTCCCTCAGAGGCATAGGTATCCAAACCCGCACTCCCCGAAGTAGCCCGCGTCGGGATCTTGGCAGTTTCACTGCTAAGACTAACGAACAAGGTATTCGGCTTCTTCTTCCATCGCTGTTCAATCGGGTCAACCTCGACCGGCATAGCATTCGCGACCTTCTTGAAAGCGCCGTTCGGGTACCATGCTCCAACGATTGCCTCGCACATTTCACTCGGATAGAGAGCAGTCGTTGGGGTGACCGACCCCTCAATGCGTGCATGAAGGTATCCCTTCTCGTGCTTGCATTTCCGACCAGACAGCTCATCAATGAGCTCCTTGGAGGTCGTCGCAACCTTCCACTGTTTCCTGATTGGCACACCGTCCTTATCCTGCATCCCGAAATCACAGCCGTCGAAGTCTACGGTCTCGACATCAGGATCAGCAAGAAACCTCTGCATGAACGGTTGCTTCCATCCAAGACAGTGTCTAGGCCACTCAAATGCAACCCTGCCCCCTCCTCGCCTAACAGCTCGGGAGGCCCGCAGGAATGCCGCAAACATAACCTGAGAATTCCTTCTAAGATCATTCAGGTGCGATGCAAACTCAGCACCGTGGATTGAAAGGTTGACATACTGCCATGTACTCCACGGTCCGCACGGAATTGACGCCCACAGGTCACACCCAGGATTATCCTCGATGATCCCAATAAGCCGACTAACGTCTTTGGCTTTGGTGATGTCAAATGAGCCAACGTGAACGCGAATTGCATCGCCTCCACACTCCATCATCACTGCGGACAGACGCGAGTCAGGTTCACACGCAAACTCAATGAGGAGCTTGCGGCCAGGCGCTGGAGCAGCCGGGTCCCTCTCAGGATGTTCGCGGCGTCGTTCTTCCCTTAGGGATAACTCCCGTTCGGTTTGAACATATATCTCCCGGGACCGGGTAGACATCTGTCTCCAACTATCCGCATCAATTGAATTGGGTTTTCCGGTGCCTGCGTATGGCCGCTCACGCCTATCGGCGGATTGGCCATAGTCGATCCTGTCTCCGTGCAGCTTATGACCCTTCTTCGGACCTCCGGCAGGTTCGGCTCCTTCTTCCTTTGGCTTGAACCTACCGTGGGGAGCACACCCCTTATCAAATAGAATGGTCACGCCAGTCCAAAAACCACACGTGAAATGCCGATGATTGGGAGCATCGTGATGACGATCATCTCTCACCCAATTTCCAACGGCATCAAGCCCCCGCATGTGCGTGACCCTAACGGTGTCAAGCTCCTCATGCGAAGGACCACCTGGAGGAAGGTCCTCGTTCGTCGTCCCGAAGAACTTCTTCCGCACCTCAACGTGGATGCGATACCAGGCGCTGTCCTCGTCGTGCCGCTCCCAGTAATCTGAGACGCACGCGTCACCACTCCCTTGGACAGCCTTGCTCTGAATGGCCCCATCAGACTTGGAAGAGCTACCGCCCCCCTCGTCCTGTTGGTCATCGTCATCATCATCAGGATCATCAAATCGACCTTCATCAAAGTCGAATTCATCCCTGATCTTCTTACTCGGTTTAAGGTCGGCTCTTCGGTCAGCTAACGCCTCCCGAATGGTCCGAGTCCTAGCGTCATAGGATGCCAACATCGGGAACACGTAGGGCTCCTCAGGCTTCTTCCAGATACGTTTGATCTGGTGTATACTTGGTTTCCTGAGACCCCTTTGGATGTGCTCGAGATCAGCAACGAGATAGTCGCCCTTCCACAGCCCCCCTGGTTCTAACCGATAGCCCAGAAATAGGCCTGGCTTGGAAGATGGGGCGAACTTCGGATCCTCCTCTATCTTGATGAAGTCCCGCTCTTTCTTCTCGGCGGGCAGGGCAGTAGTGACGCTTGTCTCTTCAACCTCTACCTCATCAATGGGAACAAAGTCCGGTTCGTCGTTGCATTCGGGTTCATACTCCTCGTTCTCATAGATCTCGGCCTCGTCCTCATCGATCTGATCAAAATCACAGTCGAAATGAGTTTCTCCAGTCCATTCGTGGTTACCTCCACGGTCGTTCTCGGCCTGGAGCCAGTTTTCGTCAACAACAAATTCGGTCGATCCGTCCAGATAGTTGAGGACTGTGCTCCGCCTCCTGCCAAGGTCTTTGATCTTGACTGGACAGCTCGTCCCTATCGGGATAAAGAGCTCGGTTCGCGCTTCAACGTGGACGCGAGTGAGAACCTTCTCGTCTTCATTTGCGATCCAGTGGTCTCCTCCTTCATCAACGTCCTCTGAGTCGATCTTTCCAGCATGTCTGAAGTCGTTTTGGGCGTTTTGAACCCCCCCCTTTCTATCCCTGCGAATCTTGGGAGCAATGGGGTAGAAGTCGACCAGACAACCAAACGGCAGAATGACTCCGCTGAAGTTCCCGTCACCGTGGCGTCGCATCCACGGTGATCCCTCACCGCGATTTTCAATATTCCTTGCCATGGAAAAATGCCTAACGGCAAATGGCCACCATCGAGGTTCAAATCCAGCTTGACGCAGGAGCACACGTGCCCCATGAAGAACAAGCTTAACCTTGTTCTCGATCAGGCCATTGGTCTTGGGCATGCCCGGTGTAGAAAGCCGGTGCAATGCTCCAAGCGTAGTGACAGCATTCTTCAGCTCTGGGGCCTGGTCGCTGTACACTAACTTCAGAGTTTGCCCCCCTGCAAACCTGCGAAATGCCTCCAGCGTATTGCTACGGGATCTGGATTGCACAGGAAGGACTTCGAGGTAGTCAGTAGCGAGGTCATAGAACACTATCGCGTCTGCTTCGCCATGAAAGCCTCGATCCTTCAATCCTCGCAACACCATCGTGTCAGCAGTGGTTAGGTCCCCGAAACTTACCACGTCATGCGCAGCAGCACCACCTTTGCGGCGAAGCTTGACATTCTCCATTTTCGCACGCTGGCAGTGCGGGCAATAGGGGTTCTTCGGGAGATGGGTAAGCATATGGCAAAGCGTCTTAGCATCTGCCCGCCATTCAGCCTCTGTGCGGAGTCCGGAGAGAAAGTTTATCTCGACAATGTCATCATCGTCCCCTTCCCCTGGGCCAGGAAAAGGTGAACGGCTATCGCCCTCACCCCCCTGTTCCGCCTTCCCGGGAAGAGCAACGGTCTCGCACTTTACCTGAAACCACGTCTCACCCGTCCAAGGGACGTCAGATGCTATCGCATGCTGATCTCTTTCGGATAACTCCCATAGATTATCAACCAACACCTCGTGGGTAACCCCATTTCGGTGAACGACGGTCTTCCTGTAGTTGTCCAATCGGTCAATCCCAACGGGACAATCATCACCTGTCGGCACAAACTTTGCCTTCCGCGGAAGCCGGTGCTCCTTCACAACATGGCCTGACCGCTCAGTGCGCCAGGTGTCCTGTAGCTCACTCTTGGCCGTAAGCTCAGACCTACACGGCGGAGCCTCGCTGACTTCAAGCCCTCGATACGCCGCCCCGGGGGCAGGCATAGCAGGGATTGGCTCAGCATCATCAAGAGTGGGAGAAACGAACTGAGTGTCACCATGAGGAAGATATGGCACGTTGTTGATGACATCCAATGTCACCGTCCGGCCCGAAGGACACGTGAGAGTAGGCTTGCAACCTGCAGTCCATACAAACGAGTATCCCATATCCATACAGCGCTTTCCAACGGATATGATGGAAGGAGTGGACTCAAGGACGTGTGCCTCAATCACCTCGTCGAGGTTCCCAACATCAGCATCAACACGACCAGCGGTGCGAGTCGCCCCGTTGGCAGTGTGCAGCGCGTGAGTGTGTCCGCCTTTGGCAATCAGGGCCCTATCGGGTCCTTTCAAATCACCAAGACCGACCAGATCCATTGGGCAGCCAGTATCTACTAGCCACCTCACCCCGCCGTATCCAACGGGTGCAGCAACCTTCTGAGTGTACTTCGGCTTTCGAACAACGCGATGCCCCCGCACATCCCCAGGATTGGTGTCGATGTCCTCGTCATCGTCTAAGAGCACTTGGGCGTGAACAGCCGCTGCTCTTATCAGAGCACTTTGAACTTCCCTAGCAATTCTCTTGCGCGAAGGGAACTTATCGCATTTGGATGGCTGTATCCAGCCTCACGGCAACGATTCACGACCCTACCCGTATTGTCATTCTCAATCGAGACAACAAACACATCAGGGAGATCGGGAATCTTGACCCTGAGAGGTTCCCTACCGGGACCCTTTGGGAAGTACTTGTTCCTCCAGGAGAGTACAGCCTCCGCATCATCGCAATACCAAAACGTCGTCTTGGTATCACTTCGTCTTGGGAGTCTCCTGAACAAGGTTGCTCGGCGATCACTAAAGTTCACCCCGATATCCTCGATCACGGTTCCATTTGCGTCAACGGTCCGTCTCCAAATGACTTGATCCCATTTAGGACCTCCACCGGTAGTACCGGAGAAAAACAACGCGCCTCGCTCGCTTTTCTCCCAACTGCTAACGCAAGGAGGGAGGCAACCCGGTGCAGACCCACCGGTAGCTGGGGCAACAGCCCACATAGCTGGACACGCCACAACAACACGGTTGGCCTCAGGGTAACGGCCCGCCCCGCCTAAAAATCCGTCAATCCTTGAGCGGGGCTGTCGAGACGCCTCGCCTCCCTATCGGGAGGACTGGGCGTAGGCGATCTAGGGGTATCCCCCTCTTCATCCTCAACAACCGGACCAGCAGTAGAACGAGGCGTGATGGGCTTCGTACCTGGTGGTGGCTTCTGATGCAGGTACTTGCACGGCTGAGCTGTGCACTTGCCATACATCCAGTCGTAGCAGTATCCGAAGAACATAGGCTTGTCCCTAACGGGCCTATCTCCAGTCCTCGGCGTAGAGGGCGCAGCGGGGTTCCTTGGGCTCTTGTCGTGCTCGAACCTGCATTCCCGGCCATATTGACACTTCCCAGTCTTCGTATACTCCCAGCACGCCCGATCAGCAGGCCCAGCAGGGGACTGTCTTCTCGGCGACTTGGGAGATGGCGTGCGCTTGTCCCTTTGGCTGCCTCTTCCAGGAGAAGCCCTGTCCCTTTGACTGCTTCTTCCGGGCGAAGAGGACCTCGGCTTCCCGTCGGCCTTCCCATCCCTTCCGGACCTAACGGACCTTGAAGGGCTGGGATCACTCTCCCTGGCAAGTGGGTCATACCGCCGCACAACACCAGGAGCACCAGGATGCCGATCCCTCTCCCGGGATTGAGAGCCTGATCGTGACCTCTGTTCATGAAAGGTCTGGTACATCTGAAGCGTGTTCTGGCGCTTCTGCCACCGTTCGACACAGTCCTGACAAGCCTCATAAAGCCACGCGAACGACCTAACGGTCACATCGCGATCCCACCGCTCAATGTCAGGCCGCATACAGCGCAGATGACGAACGTTCTCGATGAACACAGCTAATAGTACCCCATCATCGATCTTCTTCCTAATCCCACAAATGAGATTGTCCCAGGTGCTCAGATAACTCCGGAGCCTAGCCTCATCATCAGAGTGACCTGTTTGCCGGCACTTGAGACTGGTCAACTCAGCAATCTTGAAGGTCTGGTCGTCCTCGACTCCAGTCTGCAGGTGGTTCAGCAGAAGCTTCAAGATCTGTCTCCCCTTGATACCCTGGGGGGGATTCATATTCTGAGCGGCTTCGGTCAGGCGATTCATCTTGTCCCTAACGGCCCTGGTCTTGATACACTCCCTGATAGCACTCGTGAAGTTTGAGTCCAAAATCGGGTACTTGCAGGGCCCGCCAAGAGCATCATAGTCAAGCCTCTCAGTCTCTGAAATCCACGCTAACGCGTAGTCAGAGTCAAAACTGAAAGCATTCCTGACCCTCCCCTTGATCTCGGAAAGCCACTCCCGCAGCTTATCAGCTGTTGGCTCAGCAGGCAGCACGATCGTGTTGCACTTATGATGGAACCGATCCTTATCGACAACGGTGGAAATAAGAGCCCCTATCGGGGTACATGAGGTAATCCTGCAACTTTCACACAGTCTGGCAGGCATAGGGCAGCAAACTTCACACGCCCTCATTCCACAACCAACGCAAGGAACAAGAGGGAAACCAGGCTCAGGGATCCTGCTACACTTAGTGCACCTGTCCCGTCCATCATCCCCCCTCAAGGCTTCAGGGAGAAGACCACCATCTCCCTGCCTACCGGCACCATTCGCACTATAGCCGAGGCTAAGACCCGGCCCAAGGTTACCACCGCTTGCAACACTTGAGGGGTAACCTGCAGCATCGCTAGGCTGACTAACGCCAGCGCCAACCCCTTGGCGACTAACGCCACCTCCGTAGGCAGGACCATAGAAGCTGGAACCACACTGATTGTTCCCAGTTCCTTGAGTATCAGCAGCACTACCATGGAACCCGGGTGCTCCACCAGTGTAACCCCCGGTAGGCGCCCCTCCACTCGGGCCGCCAGGGGGTCCAGCGGGACCTTGGCCTCCGCCAGGATGTCCAGGACCTGGAGGTGGAAGTGGAGCATGTCCATGACCACCGCTTCCGCTCCCACCTTGACCAGGTGGTCCGCCTTGCCCACCACCTCCCCCGGGAGGAGGAGGAGGGGGCGGTCCAGCTTGAGCGCGTTCATGCCGAATATTGCAGCGCGCACATCGCTCAAGGCCGTCATTTCCAAAGTAACTGTGATTCTCACAGACGTGAGTCCCACAATCCGTGCAGAAATACATGGAGACCTCCTGAGCATTCTTGCGACATGCCCAGCACTTCATTTTCAAAAACTGACAATTGCTACAGTCACCATCATCGCCCCGGCAAAGCCTGCAAAACTCACGATTGCATGTAACACACGAAAATTCAGCGTCCGGGTGCCTACGGTCGTTGGGGTCATCGAGGGCACAAATCTTTGGCGCACCTGGGCCACCGGCACCGGGAGCGCCTCTTGTGGCCGGTGCCGAGGCCTGTCCACGATCAGAAGGAGCTCCAGGGGTCCTCCACCTATCGGGACGTCGGCACTAGCTCTGCTCCCAGGAGTCCTCCAGTCATCGCCGGGACTCTGGATATCGGCATGGGCCCTAATACCCCTACCACCTCCTGGATGACGGTCTGGGTTCGGAGAGACGTTCCCGCTATCGCGGATCGGTCTATCCAGGTTCGGAGAGATACTCCCGCTATCGCGGATTGGCCTCTCCCCCCTTGATTGCCGACTTCGGACCTCAGATCCCCTATCGGGGACGGCGGCAGGCCTCGGGCTCCTATTCCTACCCACATCCCTATTGGGAGAAACAGAAATGTCCCCCCTTGCGCGCGCGCGGGGGCCATCCCTCGCACGCCCTGGCGGTGAATGCGACCTGTCAGGCAATCCCCGAGCCCTCCTGCTTCTGCTGTTAGCCCTCTCCCTATCGGGATAAATGGGATGCCTGTCTGCACGAGAAGGATCGACCCTACCGGGCACATCTGGCAAAGCGTGATCGACCAAATCGACACCTCCGCCCGGTCTCACCGGAAGGCCAGTACCCCGGCCATTACCTTCTCCGGGAGTGGGCGTCGGAGACCTGATTCTGTGTCCTTGCCCCGCGAAAGCGTCGTATCCGACGTTCCGTCTCTCTCTAGGCTGTGGGAGATTTGCCTGATTGTCCTGGGCACCCTGAATAATGACAGCAGCCTCATCAACATGACCTTCAATTTCATAGAGCTGAGCCATGATCCTGTTGTTCAATCCGTTAAGAGTACGAATGTTGCTCTCAACATTGTTGATCCTCCTCACCGAGGCTTCTAATGTGTTGCGGAATGATTCCAACTCGCGCCTAACGACAGACCGTGCTTGCTCAGTACTCACCGGAAGGCTACGAATCTGTCCCCTGATATCATCAAGAACTTGATCCAGAACTCCCGAGCTCGCCTCAGACCGCTCGACACGGGACTTCACGGTCTCAAACCTCGAAATGATATCGTCATGATCCCGACGTTGACGTTGAACTTCGCGAGCTAGGTCCTGAATCTTCCGATTGACCTCGTCAATTGCCTCATGCCAGTCCTGCGGGGAATCATGCCCTGATGGTCTATCGACCTCCTGGGATCCCCTTCCGTGTTGCAGCCTCGACATCCGATTAGCAAGAAGGGTATGCTCTTTATTTATGCCTTCAATAGATTCGGAGGCCCACTTAGCAAATTTCTCGTGTTCAAGGAGAGTTTTCTCGATCTTCAGGTTTAACTCCCTGAAATTCGCGTCAACCACACTGCTGCTGGCCCTATCGGACGGTTGCGCGACAGGATTCGGGTTCCATATACCTGCTGGCGTCCGCATCCCGACGGTTTTCTCTACCGAGAACATTCGTTTCTCAAGCTTATCCAAATCCTTGAGGATCTCGTCCTCGGAAGCAGCATGGCTCCTGCGGGTAGCCTCACTATTTTCGTGAATCTTCTGGCGAAGCTGATCTGTTGCGAGTTCACTGTCCTTAACAGATTCGTGGATCTCGTGGGAAAGCAGATTGATCCTCTGCTCGACGACTTCAGCCTGTTCATCGATGGCTTGCCTCACAATGGCATTGCTGTCAGGAATAACTTCCCTTGCAAACCGTTGAACTATCATTCGCAGCCTCCCGGCATCAGATTGAGTCGCAACCTCAGCTGCCAGGCGATCGACCTTGTCTTTCGTCTGTCGGCTCTCGTCACTCCATTCCCTTCGCATGGAACTCACCTGACCGTTCAGTACCCTGATTTGGTCAGCAAAGATATGGAACGCCTTCGCGACTGAGCCAGAAACCTCACCCCTTTCGAGCATCTCCTGGATGTGCACATCTCCTTTGCCCTGACGTCACCTGATTCGCCAGAAGACTGAGATCTGAGGGCGGGAGGAGTCGATATCTCGATCCTCTCAGGAGCCCTACTAGCCCCGGCATGCCTTCTTGGGTCATCTACGGGACAATCATCAATCCTGGATGGCCTACTCGGGGTGGATCCCCTTCTCCGGCTATCGCCAGATCGGGGATCAATGTTGGATGCACGTGACTCGGGGGTGGAGTGAATGTGAACATCAGCAGGATCAGGCATCTCCTCATCCTGCGGAGTTGAATCCATTGGTGAGGGGCTAGCCCTCCTCGCCTTTGACCTATCGGTCTCAATGGCCAGGGGTGACGGTCTCTTCGCAGAAGCACTACGTTCCCTGGCGGTCGAGCCCCACTGAGGTGTGAACTCGTTGCTAGACCTAAGTGTTTCAAGGTCACTAGTATCTCGCCCTAACGGGCTAGCGATCGACGGATGATCCTCGATTCCGAGTGCATCGGCAAGCCGGCCATCTCTTGCACCTCTCCCAACGACATCGGCAACCCGCTCAGTGATCCTCGGCGAACCAGTAACCCGGTTCGAGTTCACGTCTCTCTGATCCAACGGACCTCCAAAAGTAATGTTGGGAAAAGGGGGAACATTCGGGGTATCACCAATCGCCGGGGGACCTACCGGTCCCTCACGGTCATGGATAGCCTCCAATCCCCGAAGAACTTCCCGACTGTCCCTGGCTCTCTCTCTCTCGCTTCGGGCGTCCCTGTCAACACGAAGGTCCCTGGCGGCTCCACGAGAGAGGCTCCTGGGCCTCGCAGCATCACGGATCCTAGCACTTCGTCGTGATTGGTGCTCCTCCTCATCACGGCGATCCGCAAATGCGGCATACTCGTCATCATCATTTACCTCAAACTTGGCAGCGGCAGGACTAGTCCTTGCAGCCGCACGGTTGCCTGCACTTCGGCGCGAATGGCTCTCCTCCTCATCCGCAAAATTGTAACCTCCGTCATCATAAGACTCAGATTTGGCAATAATAGGGTTGGGCCTACCGGCATCAGATCCCTGCTTTCAGCTACTGCCCCATCCTGCGGTCGATTTCAACAGATCATCGTATCCGAAGTCTGAGAACTTCCGCTCCTCGTGCTCATCAAATTGACCTGGATTCTGAGAACCAGTGGATCGGCCCGGGGTACCTCCCGGAGCCAGAACCATAGTCCCTGGTCCCTGCGGCCTATTCTCAAACTCATCCGAGACCTGCGACTCACCTGGAACAAGAGATCTCGGAGGTCGAATCGGCATGGCCTCCGGGTCATCCGAATGAGGGCGGGCCATGTCCATCGCCATGCTGATGAAGTCAAAACGTCCACGCCTGTGACCTGATTCAGAGCCACTCCTATCGGAGTAAACCCTTCGTGTCTGCTCGTCATCAGTGGCCTGGCGGAAAATACGATCGTCTCCATCGTCGGCGTACCTGCCACGGCTCCTGGGTGTATCCCTACCGGGATCTTCACCCCTGCGGTCCTGACCTGTCGAACCTGCTTCGAAATCCTCGTAGTCATAGTCCGGTAGGTCCTCACCTGAGCGGAGGCCACCTAGGATGGCCTCCTCATCCACGACGCTCCTTCGAGATCGTGGGGTCGACATAGAGCTTGTAGTTGATGGTCTCAAGCGCGTAGGAAAGTCCTACGGCTGATAACCTGTGATTCGGGCACGAGCCTGTGCCCAGGCAATGGGTAAGTTGGGGTAAACAAGCCACAAAAGAAAGGTTCCCCAAAAGCAAACCAATCCCCGGTCCCAAAGATCAGGGTTTCCCACACACCAGAGAACAACAACCAAAGGAAACAAACCAAACAAGAAAAGGATACCCGCAACCTAGATCGACGATGAACCGCACGGGCGATCCCCACCAACCTACCCCGGGCCGAAGTCTCTTTCTCCTCCGACACGAAGGCGGTCGACGTGAGGGCCCGGCGACGCTCATCCGAGGCGCGCCGGATCCAAAACTTGAGCCAAAACACCACAGGTCGGTCACTAACGCGACGTCCCTGATGATGATATGAACCATGGCTAATCACAAAGAGGAAGATGCCAAGCGCAATCGGATTCGGGCGCAAGTTTTCGGAGAGAGGCCAGCGGCGGTTCCTTCGGTGACTCTGCAAATGCAAGACAAGCAGAAGCGTGCCCTTGAGAAGTCTGCAGTGTCGGTCAAGAAGGAGAAGTTTGAGATGGAGCAGGAGGGGGTCTTCAAGAAAGCTAAGACATGGAGCTTGAATATGCAGTCTTCTGGCAGCGTGATCGACTTGGACTCTTCCCCGCAGAAAGTCGTGTCACCTTCACCTGTTGCCCCAGACCACGCTCAGCCAAAGGAAGCAACCAGAGCAGCAAGCTCCTTGCTGTGCAGCCAAGAATCCATAGAGATGGACCAAGCAGCTGAGGAGATGGATGAGGCCTGGCTTCATCCTGCTGGCTGCGGTGCTTCGAACGAGACCTACTCGGAGGTGTGCCTTTGCAATTCTCTTCGCAGCCTTGGGTGCCCCATTTCTTACGACAAGAATGGCCCGTTCACTGCGGCTGATGGATGTGAGATGTTGGCCCCCTTAGGTGCCACTTTGAAGTTAGTGTCTACAAACAGCAAGCTGCAGCCAGGCAAGTTTATCGTGCTGGACACAACAAGAAGCCATTTCTTCGCTGTCATCAACGCGAACGGGAAGGTGCAGAAAGTCGACGATGGCATGCATGCGTACATCTCGGCGGATGTCTTTGCGGAGTTCATGAAGAGTCCGATGTACCATGTTTTCAAGCTGACCTTCATGTGCGCTGGTGCCTCAAGCCTATGCCCTGCTTTTCATATTCCCGGTGGCGCGCTCTCCAAGCCTGTGTACAGCACACACATGAAGAGTTGCTCGTGTGGACACAAGGCTTTGTCCAAAGCTCATGACATCGAGGCGGTCGTCTATTCCATGAGTGGTCCATCTGATGCAATCGTCCGGACTATGCGCTGCACAGCTTGGGGTTGCAGGAAGACCTACGGCCCCAATTTTGTCAATGTCGATGGATGCAAACTGAACACCGCCAACCCGCAAAACATTCAGAAGGTCTTGTTCGTGAACGTGAAGCGTGGCTTCAGCTTGGAGTACTTGCAGTACCACACCCAGCTTGAGTTCCGTGCATTTGTTTCATCCAGAGCCATCCAGGATGTGTACGAGAATGTCTACGGCACCGTGGATGATACGGACTTCACTCGCTTCCGGAAGGCTCACGCAGATGCAATTATGTACTGGGCGGCATTGCAGGAGTTGTCTTCCCTTGGCATCAACCAACCCATTGAGATCGGCAACGAACTCTCCGAGATCTCTTTGGCTGCGTATGACAAGCACCTGCACTCCAAAGTCTTCCCCCCTCGAAACAAAGCTTCTGTCACAGAGCTAGTTGGCGATGGACATGCCAAAGTCCATGTGAAGTGCTCTGAGGTTGCGCCGCACCAAGGCAAGCCCCGCAAGAATGGAAAGGGCAAGCCGTACGGGCACGGGTGGTTCATGATCGTCGACCCCAAGAACTTGCAAGTGCTTTCGGTTTCCTGCATAAGCAAGCCAGAGAACAACGAAGTTGTGAAGGACTCACTGTTGAAGATCTTGCCCATGTACAAGAAGGTTAACTGCTTCGTGCTGGATCGGAACTGCGCCTTCATGCCGCAAGCCCTGGAGGTGAAAGAATTCAAGCAGGTGAAGTATTGGACCATCGACTGCTTCCATGCCACCGGGCACAAGAAGACATGCAAGTGCAACCCTCTGCATGCGCCGCGGTTGGCCAAGCGGTTGAAGCACGTGAACACGTCTGCGGCAGAGCAAGTGTTCGCGTGGTTTCGGAACTACGCACGTGTGCTGAACGAATCCTCTCCTCTCCGGCACGCCTTCAAGGTGCTCTACTACTGCAAGATGCATAACCAAGCGATCCGCAACAAGAAGGCCACGTACATCAACCAGCACGGCCAGCAGAAGCGCAAGCGTGTGGCCAAGCCCTATCAGTGCTCCTCCGTCTACAAGAAACCGTCCGCCAAGTGAGAGCAGTTTTGATTCAGCCTAGGGCATCTTCAATCTCTTTCTGTCACTAATTAGGGTGACATAGCATTTGATTTGGCAACAGTCCAGCAAACAAGTCTACAAAAAAAAGCTGCCTTGCACAAAGACATGCCCGTGTGTTCTGGCTCCTTGGTCTAACAAAGAAAAACACAACATAAATACAAATCCTGTTTGCACCACTAAAGGCACTACACTGGAAAAACACAGGCCCCAAAAGGCACTACACTGGAAAAACACAGGCCCCATGGCGGCCCGCTCTCTTAAATAAACTCAATATGAGGACAAAATTACACACCCTCTGCCCTAAGTGCAACCACCCTCGAGCTCCGCGCTCCAATGCATCGCGCAGCTCGGCGTATTTCTTGGCCTGACGTCTGACACGTCTAAAGGACGTGAAAAGACGCATACCGCTATCCCTATGCCAAGCCTAGCGTGGGCTGCCCGAACAACATGCTGTCCCTTTGCTTCTTCTTTTCTTCTTGCTTCTCGGGGCCGTGCCCACGTGACCAGACTTGATTTTCAAGTCTAGCTGTGCGTTCATTACAGCCCTTTCGGAAACTTAGGAAACGGCCAACTGACTTGCCAGAGTAGCTAACGCCATACTGTTTTCATGGTCTGATTTAGGCAAGTCCTCTTTGTAAGTATCGCAAGTACCCCCCCCCCAAACCTGCAAACCAAGCATGTCAAAAAACGCAACGTCTAAACAGGCGACAAAGTATTTGTCCCAGCAATGTGTAACACGGCATACGGAAAACCGGAATGCAACCCATTGCCTTCATGCCCTGCTTGAGGTTGAAGGCATCACGCCGCGCCCCAGCACGGAGCTCCTGGGACCACCCGTTTGGCAAGGGGCCTTGTCTGGCGTCGAAACGATCTGCCACTCCCTCAGCTTGATATGGACGCCTGCCCTTTCTCCAAAGCAAATGTTGATGCGCCACAAATGGAATGGCAATGTCCGCCCCCGCCTTTGAGGTCGCATCCGCGTGTGCTGAGATGTTGGCAATAAGCGCCTGGCATGGTAAAACTTGTGGCAAATTCGGATGGCACCTCTGCATACCTGCCCCCTGGCCATATATCGCAAATCACTGCACCTCGTTCTCTGACTTCATCACCGAGATGTGCTGCACTACCCTCTGAACCTTGCAGGACCACGCAATGGGCATCAGGTTGGTCAAGCTGGCTTTTGTTTCTGACGTCCAACGATGGCCCGGTTGCCCGCACAAATGTGTGTGTGTGAAACGCCCGAATACCCTTAGCTTTAGGTGACTCTGGGTACACTTGCCTGCTGCTCATACTCGTTCACCACCTTGGCCTGCTCGGCGACCTGACAAGAACAAAGTCGTCCCAAAGGGGTAACTGGCTCCCTCCCCTCAAAGCCGGCTTTCCTCAAAACAGCTGCGCTTTTTACCCATCCATAGCTTCAGGCAGGCCACTTGGACGGCTGTAATAGAGTCTTCAAACTGCTTTGCAAAGTCCACCTGCACGAGCAAAGCAAATGCTCGTGTCAGTCTCTCAGTTTGGCATGGCCTTCATCATCTCAAACTGCATGGCCATGACGTACCCTTGATCTTAGTATTTCGGAGCCATGCGACAAATCCTCAACACATTGCTCAGCTAAGATTGTGGCGCCACAGGGTGTGATTGATCTTATAGAGCATCCTGTTCTTCCATTGGCTTCAGCCCACTTGAAAAATAGAAAATTGTATTTTCAGTAGTGATAGATTCCGTTTAAAACCAACAAGTGAAAATAAAAATTGAAAAAAGATTAAGCAAATGGAAGCCGTGTTGTAATAATAAGACCAGTGTTGCCTTTCGGCGCGTGGGTCCTTGCAGCTATCACGTCGCGCTTGGACCAGAAGTCGGTCGGAGTGTACTCCTGCGCGGTGTTGCTGACCTCTGCAAGAGGCGAAGCGACACCCGGCCACACCCAAAGCAGCCCATGCCAACAAATATCGCTTGGAATTATATACCCTCCGCCATTGAGCCATGCATTCTGCAGTCTGCCGCTGGGAGTGTGGCTACGTTCCCCGCAAGGAGAAGGTATCGCTCCCTGACAAGCGCTCAAAAAACATGGCCCTTACCCTTGTCACCCGATTGAGCGCCAGGATCTGCTGTAAGTCTGCCCCAATGCCTGGCTGCCAGGAAGCTGCCGAAGGAGAGGTAGACACTGGCAGGGGAGCAGTTTGGCGTAAGCAGCAACCGCTGCCACGAATGTGCATCATATCCCGTAGCTTTTCCCAGTGAAAGCGCAAAGGCTCACAAAACGGTGCCAATCTGCAGACATTGATTTTGCGGTGTGCTCTTTCTTACCAAGAGGCTCTTGAAGAGTTGAAGGCACGAATTGCAGCTGCACGGCGCAAGAGATGGAGATAGGCCTCAACCCATGCTCAATTGCAATTCGCGCAAGCACACAGCTGACGAGTAAGAGGTTCCTTGAATGTCAAAGCCCAGCCCACTTCCAATCCGAGGACCGCGCTGGCCGCCACTGTCAGGGTCCTGTGGATCAGCTCCTGGCTGCATCCAATGAGGAATGATCTCAAGTCAAAGGATGCAGTCTGGAGGAACGTCTACAAGCAATCCTTGCCAGGGAGGAGAGGGTGGAGCCAGTTAACACAAAAGCCAGGACCTGCCTGTTGATCTGTGTTGTTGTGCAATACTCGCGTGGACCTCGAGGAAGGTGGGTCCTCAACCGCCTCTCCCAGGAACTCTTGCTGCGCCCGTCTGGGCGAAAGGCGGGTGCCCCGAGCGCCACGACACGTCCAATGCCACTTGCCAAACGCACGTGGCATTGACAAGCGCCACCCAATTCCAAAGATTGCCAACGCACTGTCAATCAGGCACAAAAGAAAAGCAAAGTGCAACGCACCGTCCGGGGCCATCAGAGTGAGAAGAAGACAGCACCAGTTTTCACCGGCCAACCGCCAAGCGTGTGAACGGGCACGCACAACGGGGGGAGGGCAAGCCTCCCCAGGTTCGGCGGTTGGGAGCTACTCCATGGTGCTGGCAGCACATGGAACGTCCTCCCATGCCTCTCTGGTCCTTTCCGGAGGTCTGTCCTTGCCCTGCCCAGCTCACTTGCCCTTTGTACCATACTCATCCACAAGCGCGCGCCTGTGCACCATATTCACTTTTTCATGGTTGAATTTCAACAACTTCCTGCACACTCATGTATTCTTGAAACTCTTGCACCCCACGCTCCCTTCCCTTTGCGCATCATGTTCGCTTTTTTGCCACGAGTCGAGACGCGCCCTTCAAGCCATCCTTCACCAAAGTACATGTGCCGAGAAATTCACTGGGAAGTGCCCTGTCCCAAGCGCCGCTCGCCGCGATTAGCTTCTTTATGTTGCCCTCCTTGCTCCGTACCTCCCAAAGCTTAAACCAGAACCCAACCATTAGAGCTGCGTCTGGGGCAAAAGAAAAAGGTCACCAGCCGGTCTCCTGTTCTCGTGTGGACGGGGGTCCGGTCCGCGTCGGACCACGCCCATTTGAGGGTTCCCTGTCAGGCACAACATGTGGACATGAAGATGACATGGGGAAACAAGTACAGCAACCTAGAAGCGACGCCACCCCAAAGGCAGAAAGTTAGACAAAACCAACTAATGAAGTTACTGGCAGCGGGCCGGCCCGGGCCGGCCTGCGCTGCAGGGAAGACAATGAAGCTCCTGAGCCAGTGGCTTTGTAAGCAAATGTTGAGATGAGAAACTTCTGAGCTACGGACGACCCAAACCAGACAAGCCAACAAAATGACAAACCAAAGAGCCGGCCAAGCAAAGACAGTGCCAACTAAAGAGATAGCCAAGCAAGGGCAAGCCAAGCAGAGAGATAGCAAAGAAAGAAGCAGGAAAGCAGAGACATAGCAAACAGCACACTTTTGGCTGGCCGGCATTCAGAAACCCGATGCTGTTTGCGACTCTTAAGCTGCCCGATCTCGAAAAAGTGAACCATCAGCGCACTTCCTGCTGGTTTCAAGTTGCCGAGTCTTGCGCACTTTCGGTTGATCGACCTCAAAGCCAAATGTTAGTTCGGAGCAGATTTCGTGGCAGGCGCAACACGTTTTGAGCGGCGGTTGTTCACGAGGGGAACCTTGAAAGCGCGTGCGCGCGGGGTCTGCTCAGACTCTGCTCAGAATCGGCCGCATCGACACGGCAACGTGCCCTGTTTTGCACGTTCAATTGGCTTCAAGTTGTCGCATCTTCAAACAAGTGAGCCCTGTACACACTTTCGCTTGGTCGACCTCCAAACCAAATGCTAGCTCGGAGCAGATTTCGTGGCAGGCATTTTGTGAGCCGCGGTTGTTCGAGGGGAACCTCGAAAACGGATGTGCTCGGGGTCTGTTTGACAGCCTCAGAAACGAGCATGCAGACTCTGCACGAAGGTTGAGCAATGCAGCTCGAAGTGATGCAAACTGTTGCCCAGCCAAGGTCGTGTGGCACCAGGCAATGCAACGTTCCCTGGCAATGAAATACAGATGGCCCAAATGCCCCCACCCTCCGCTTTGGGCTTGCTCGGGCTTATTTAACGAAGTGGCTGCCAAGTGGCTTGAACGGGCCCAAGAAGTGGAGACCTCCACGTTCCACCTGGGTGCAACGATATGGCTGGGGTGCGCATGCAGTTGCCAGAGCTCCCACCCTCAACCGCTCGAGATTGACTGGTCCACGCCTCTGTGGAGACAACTCCAGTTATAACGTTCCTCGGAGGGTCAGACTATGACAAACTGCACGCGTTCCAACTGCTAACAAGCAACAAACAACCTAAACCAGCCTGCAACGTTTGCCGCTTGCACGCAGCTGTCTAGGCTCACTGCTTCCTGAGACCGAACTGGTTGGGCTCCAGCGACGCAAGGCAAGCTGGCATTGAGCTGACAGACGCATGCCAATTCTGCGCAGGGTCTCTATGGCAGCTGCGTTGATTGCACCACTAACAAAGTCAAGAACCAGGACTCTTGAAGGCAGCTTGCAGGTCAAGAACTGCACCCTCATCCCAAGTCAGTCACAGCCCAGCCGAACTTGCGCCAGGCTCACTGAACAGAAGCACGGCAAAGAAACCCACAAAGCCTGAGTTACATTGTCAGGTCACGCGCTTAAAGCAACAGTCCATGATACAGTAGCTCCCTGTGGGGCTGCGGGCCCAAGCTGCGCACTGGCTTTGCTGGATTTTATCGCATTGCGCTTGCAGCGTGGCCGCTCATCCTTCATCACTTTCGCGACAAAGTGCCAAGAGTGCGAAATCAACGGCGTCCTGCGCATGTCAAGCAACGAGCTCTCCTGCAAACCTCATGTGTTTCTTCGCGTGAATGCTTGCTTTTTGTTCTTGCTGTACATTGGTATAGGCTTTGTGTTGTGTTGTGTATCATTGCATTGGACTGTCGGGCGCTGATTGCGTCGCGTTGAGTTGTGCTGTCTTGCAATGTGTCCTACGCTTGTGTGTTGTGGCATGATGTGCTGCTTTTGTGCCAGCGCGTGTTGCGTCACGCAGTATTGTATTGCAATACGGTGCGACATGTTGCGATACGTTGGTCGTACTTTTGTGGCGCTCTCCATTGCATTGCGTTGTGCCGCTCTGAATTATGTTGCAGCGTTGATTGCTTTCATTGCGTCGTTCTGCACTGCATTGTGTTGTGATGCGTCGTGCTGCGTGCTGCAATTATCCTGTAGAATAGAGTTGCGTTGCGGTTGGTTGAACAAGGCGGTACTGTAGTGTATTGCGTTGTCTTGCTTGCGTGCTTGCTTGCCTGCCTGCCTGCCTGCGTGCTTTCTTGCGTGCTTGTTTTCTGTCTTGCTTGCTTGCCTGTTTTCTCACTTGCTTAATAGTTCGCCTGTTTGCGCGCTTGTTGTTCTGTTAGTTTGTTTGCTTGCTCGCTTGCTTGCTTGTTGGTGAATGTTGGTGTGTTCGTCTGGATGTTTGTTGTTCCCCGACAGTTCGCTGTAGGGGCTCTTGATTGATCTCTGAAGCGCGGACGCCTCCGCCAGCGGCGGCTGCCACACTCTCGCCGCACACCTCTCCGGACGCCACCCGTTTGCTGTTGCTGCTAATTGTTGCTCTTTGGAGTTGTTTTTGTTTCCTGTTCTTGGTCCTTGTTGTTCCTCGGTGTTCTTTGTACGTGGTTGTCGCTTATCGTAGCTAACTCAAAAGCTGCTTGCCCTCGAAAGCAGCAAGCTGTCTGCATAATATGCCTGGGAGAGTCTCGATATCCGAGGCCTTCATAATTGCGTCAGCTGGAAAATGGAAAAGCAATATACTCCCTTTCAAACTTTGCAATCAATTCTGGCAACTGTATTTGGCTCTTCTTTGTTCAACGTATGTCCTTTGCCAGTGTTTTCCCCCAAATGCACTGACAGTCCGGATCAGCGTCCATGAAGCTGCGCTTGACCACGGCCGCAACATCTGAAAGAAAGCTCGTGGCTGAGCTGGGGCCGTGGTCCACTGGCCCACGCTTCGTGCCATCCTTGTGCCCCGACAGCCAGGGCGTGCCACACGCGCAAACTGCGCGCTCAAAGAACACAAGCAACTGGGTCGAAGAGCTTTCCAAACTGGAATGGCTGCTTTGCAAAATCCTTGCAGCTCTGCATATGTAGTAGGATTGACCGTTTGCCTGCCTCAACTGACACAACAAAGGAGGCGGCCAAGTTTCCAGCTCAATCAATCGATTCTGCCTGCAATGCATTCAACTGCCAAGCGGACAAGAAATCAAATCGCGTGCCGCTTATTCTGGCCGGCCTCGACCTTGTGAAGGCTGCAAAGTGGTGGTCCAAAGGCGGGCCGTGACGGTCCGGACATTGGGTTTGCGCTGCATGTGAGGAAGCCGCAGATTCTGAGGACGCCCTATCCGCATCCAGCACATCCAATGGCAAACCGTGCCAAGTCGCGAATCCCGCGCCTCAGCTCCGGGTCCTTGAGCAGTGCCTCGCCACGCTGCTCGGGGCTGGCCGCCATCTGGTGCTGCACGAAGGTCTCCTAAGCTGCTGCTGCTCACGCCAGGTGTTCGTTGCGCCCGGTGCGCGTTTTGTGGCCGAGCTGCCAAAGCCCCGTCGCAGAGGGACACCCAGGTCCGGAAGTTGGAGACCGCATGCCTAGAAGTACAAGGCCGTCAACATACTGCGGGCAAAATGCGTTCGCACCGCAAAATGAAACCATGAGAAACCATTGTTGGTTGATATTTGCATGGGAATCGAATCATTCCAGCGTTTCTTAGGTGCAGGATTTCGTTCATCAGCGGGGCAATGGACCAGCGGGCTGTGGGCCACATGCAAACGGCCACTTCTTGCCCAGCAGCAAGCAAGCAACTGTTCCGCAAGCATTGCCAAAACCAACGACCTCAGTGCCATGCAGATGCCATCACTGCCTCAAAGTCTAAGCTGCTGAGTAGGCGACTTGCTTGAGAAAAAAGATGTCAGACTCTTTTGACGCGGATGCACCTGCACAGGGTGAGAGGTTGGTCTGAGAGAAAGAGATACCCCGATAACATGTTTCTGAAACTCATTTGGTGCACCGCTCGTGTGACTTAATTGTACTGATCCTACCTTTTGAGGCAACAGCCATGGGGGTGTTCCTACAACACTAAGCCAGCAACTACCCATGTCAGAAAACAACTCCATGGACCCTGCGTCAAACAATCAAGCTCTCTTTGACCTGGAATTGCTTCGACCTGGGATTGTGTTCATCAGTTCATTCACGTTCATGTCTAGCACAGGCCTATCACAGAACCATTGCACTTGTCAGGATATCTGGCAATTTTGGGACTCGGGGACACCCAAAAGAATTTCCCTTATCACTTTTGGCGGCCTACTAGTAGGATAGGTGTCTTAATCCGGGGCTCAGGACTGAAGAAAGCAAAACAATGGAAAGTCGACCAAAACGAAGTGCTTGGCGGGGGTGCAAAAAGAGACTCTTGGCCGAGGCTCCCAAGAAGGAGCCGCCGCTGCGCAGCGCAGCATCCTGCTGCTTTCGGGCGGCGTAGATGCGCTCTGAGCACGGGAAGAGCAGCACGGCGCCGAGCACTGGCTGTGGCACCAGCTGCAGAAGCTCTGGATCCAGGCCCAGCACGTCGCAAAACCGCCAGCCCCGGGCAAGGCCAATCCTCACGTCTCCAAAAGTTCTCTTTACTTTGCCAGAAACGAAATCATACCTTTCGTTTTGCGTCATTGCGAGGCGCGGTTGGCTGAGGCCGCGTCTTGTGGCTGAAGTCCGTGAAGACGTCAGGATTTGACTCTAGAGCAAGCCAAGGACCTCGCCGAGCAAACACTGCCGGAATAGGTTGCAAGGTGTGAAGCCGCGCGCCTGACCCGGTTTTGCCCTGCTTCCTGGCAAGGCATCGCACAAATGATTCAATGACACACTGATTTCTGTGCATAAACTAGTTTGCTTGCCACTGCTGCCGCCCTATTCTATGCTATCTTGACGCCAGGCACCCTAATTATCAATTAACTCATGCAGCTATCGGTCCTGAGCTCATCATTCAGAATGGCCAGGTCATCCGCTTCACCCATTGAAAGGCAGAAAAGGCAGGGGCAAAGTTAGAGAGAGTGTGGCTCAAGTTTGAGTGCAAGCTGGCTTCTTGGTTGCCTTGCCAGGAATGCTAGGTCTGCTAGGTTCAATTCGAGCCCAGACGGGCTTGGCAGTGGAGAACGCAGGCAAAGCCGTGTAAGTCGATCAACCGACAAACTTCCCAGCTGAAGTCAGCTGGGCTTCCCAGCGTCCAGCCCAATTGAGGCACGCCTCGCCACCCAAGCCTCGGGTGGAAAGCTCGGCATGTCTCAGCAACTCAAGAAGATCTGCGTCCGGCTTCGACGGCCACCATGGCCATTGAATCCAATGCTCCATTGGACAGGCGTGCCATGCTTACAATACATTTCCTCTTGAATCTGAGGTCTTCGCCGTCTTCTTCATCCCGCCGAGCATCCTGGCACGAAAAACATCAACGCCCCACAACGAAACGCCCAGACACCGTCCCGCTCCTCCAAGAGCCTCGCATCCAAGTCAGCCATGGCCCATGTGGCTCCGAATGGCTCCGTGCCACCCTCAGAGCCAACAACTTGCAGCTTGCCTACGTCACTCAAACGGCACGAACTTGCACGACTGCAACTCTGCTCTGGCGGCATGCATGCAACTGCTGCATGCTGTTTCGCAGCCACCGGGCTAGGCAACAAAAAATCGGCCGCTTTGCAAGCACCAATAGAGGAAAAAGGCTGAAAGCTGCCCAATTTGGGGCTGCAAAGAGGTCCATGTTGCCAGATGCTGGTACCACATCTGAACCCCGTGGCTCCTCAGTCAAGGTAGGAAGTCCCAGGCCGACCTCACCTCTTGGAGGGTAGTCTGGCCTGCATGGCCATCATAGCCATGGCCTAAAGAGTTGCACTGCCATCCAACCAGGGGGCTCTTCGAATTGGAATGAACGATGCAATCAACTGAGTCACACCCCGCTTTGTGCCAGTGTCTCTTTGGCAAACAGAAAGTGCTCTGCAGTTGAAACCTGTTTCTTGCTGACCGAGCCACAACTGGCAAGAAAATGAACTAGTCAAGTCTGCATGAAGGTGCGTAAAGCGAGTAGATGTGGAAATGGGAAATGGGGCATCAGGATCTCTACAGGTACATCCGCGAGAACACGCTGACGAGACCTGAGACCAGACCAACGAAGACATAGAGTTGCTTTTGGAAGACTTCCTGAGTTAGCTTCACGTTCCGCACGGTGAACCCAGCTGAGCTGTCCTGAGCCATGCCGTGCACCATTTACCATGGGGCCACTAAATTACTGTTGACCCCGGACTAATCAACCCATTATGGGGGGGTCCCTCAGTTTAGTGGGGGAGGGAAACACCCCCCTATTAAGAAACTGGGTCAACATTACCCAAGTGTGCAGTGCCTTGTTTTAACATTGAGTTGCAGCCGAGCTACAGCGATGAACTGAACAAGATACTGACGTCCACTGTCCAAGTATAGGTTTGTGGGGATCTGGTTCACAAAAGCCGGCATGGCGCGACACTTCTCGGTGAGGTCGGCTCCATGAGCGCAAACACGCATGCTCAGCATGAAGAGAAAGAGAAGAGGCATAGAAGAGAAGCTTTCCACGAGCAAGGGAAGCACACTGAACTCTGTGCGGAAAATCATCGTCACACCGCTCACCTGAAAGCTTATCGTAAGAGCCTGCAAACACCAAAATTATCAGGGAACGCACGCCAGAGAAATCCAAGCACGGTGTAATAACAAAGCCGCCAAGAACTCATGCAAGATGCTAAAAAATAGATGAAGCCCAAGGTTGCCAGAGCTTGGAGGGCGACGAAGCTACTCGCTAGCTCGCGACCAACACACTTCAAAAGTGCTTGCATGGCGTTCCAACTCTCGACGCCAGTCGAAAAGTTCACGTCATTGACAATGCGGCCTTGGCACGCAACTCACAATTCCATTTGCTCACAGCCAGGCCACCGCAAACGCCAGAACAGCAATAAGCTGCCAGTAAACCCTTGCCCAAGCCGAGATACAACACCAGCAGTCCAAGCTCTTGTCCAGACCAAGTAAAAGATGCGACTGGATGTAAGCAGAAAGCATCACCACGGCGCTGGATACTCCAAAGCTTATGCTTGATACCACCTGGCATCAAATGCGCAAAAAGCAGTTGCACCATAAACATTATGCAAACCACAAACCAACACATGTTGGTCGCGTCGGACTGGCACGAACGAAGACTCGAAGACTAAAGCAAATCCATTTGGCAGCTACGCGCGCAAAAACAAACCAACAGAGAATCAAAAAAGGAAGCTCAAAAGCAACCAAATGCCCCATCAGCCAGCCAGCCCGAAGCTAACCAGCCACTCAAATTCACGAACACTCCATCACGCGCGAGGCGATGACCCTCTACACTGCACTAGCCTGAATCACATGCTTCCACGCTCGAACGTCTGGGGAGGCTTCTTCAGTCTGAGTCAAGAATGCTTCGCAGCCCTGCGTGACGGAGAAGCACATCATCATGAAGCACCAGGCCGCAGCGTATTTCCAGCCTTCCTTGCCCGAGACTTCGGTCCAACGCAACTTGAAGTCTGAGACGAAAACGTTGAGCCGGCTTGTGGCCAAGTGCAAGTCCGAGGACCTGCGGGAGCAGAAGCACGAGGTCTCCCAAATGGCACAGAAATGGCACAGAAATGGCACAGAAATGGATCGAATGGTTCGAAGCCTTGCCTGAGGGCACGGCCCAGCAAGAAAATGGAGCCCAGGGCGAGGAGGAAGTACAGAGCTGTGGTAAAGACTGTGAAGCCGTAGCTGATCATCTGATGATGGATGATGGTAAAACCTAGAACTACCACAAGCATTGCTAGAGCTGGCGAGCCGATGAGGAAGTACAGCAAAATGGGATGCTCTTCCAGAAGCCTGGCACATCAACCAACCCTGAGGAGAAAACCGTCCAACGAACGCATTGTGTTTTCACTGGCCTGAAGCCACGCGCACTGGTTGGCTGCACTTCGAGTGGCGTCAGGTTGGAGTGGGACTCCAGGATTTGGACCTCCAATCACTGAGAGCTATTGCACATTCGAATTCGGATAAGCACAGTGTCACTGGCTATCAAGGCCTGAGCACAAGTCCAATCCAAGCAGTTGGCTTTCTCAGCACTCAAACCGCATTGAACACAATCCGGCCTGTGAGGACTTGTCCATGGAGTGCATGCGAGACCCGCGGTTTGGCCGCGGCACGTTCAGAAAGCGACTTGCGTCGCCAACCAGCCCTGGGATCTCACTGTCCGGCTCATCTGCGTCCTCGCTCAAACACTGAAGAAGGCCGCCAAATGATACCACATGTCACAGGCTGTCCCGACTGAGTGGCTCAGCGTTCTCATTTCACAGTCCTGCAAGATCAAATGGGGCCGCGGAATGATATCTACCTCACTGCCCTCGTCAACTGACGAGAAGGTGTGGAAGCTTGGGCTCGGCTTCGACGGTGACAATGAGTGGGAGGAGGAGTCCTTGTTTGTTGCAGCTCGCGGAAAAAAATAATCCGCCTAAACCCGGAATGCTCCAATTTCCACACCCATGACTTGGGTGCTGTAGATCCCCCAGCAAAAAGTTTAACTTTTTTTTTGGGGGGGGGGTTAGTGGAAAACCCCTTGATTGCCCAAAAAGCTAAAGTCTAAAGATCCAACCCAGTAGCAGTCAAGATATAGGCCCAGAGTGCTGACACAACTTGTGCAGTTCCTATGCACCTTGCAGGGTTTGCACATGCCGTTGTGCCATGCTGGGCCTAGCCAAAGCAATGGTGACATGCATGCAGGCCTCATACTACAGTCAGACAAGAGTGTATGCTTCTTGGCTGCTTTGAAAAGACACTGTCGGGTCAGCCGCGGATCGAATTGTCAAGCTCGTGTTATGTGGCAGGCGCGGGACGGTCAATTGTCACACCCCGTACCACTGTATCACACGCTTCCCGGATCCAAAATTGACCGCCCGTAGGTCTCTCTTCTCGAGAAAGGGTTGCAAGCTGTAATCGCGCTGATCGCCAGTGGACTTCGGAGAAAACAATGGATGCCGGACAAATGGCCGATCACGAGCGAAACAATGATGGCGGCCTGCCATCGTCAAACCTATTGCCCATATAGCCGCCTACTCGCTGACCCCCGCCCTGGGAGTCGCCAACGCGGATGAACAACCAGATTCCACAAATCCACGGACTGAACTTTGGTTCCGCTGTTGTTCCCTCGCAAATCTCCAAACGAACACTGGGTTCTCCTGGCTAGAAAGTAGATGGCGCAATCCAATGTATGGTTCAGACCCGCTTGGCACAGGAGCCCGAAAAAAACGGCCGTCTGCATGGCACACTGCGATCGATACTTAAGGAACCGTGCCATAGATTGGCCAATGTGTGACCTAAACCTAAACCTAAACGTCAAACACAAGGCTTACGTAGAGGAACAACCAAGCCGGGATAGGGCAAGAATAGATGGCAAAACTTACTTGGGAAAACAGGTCTTGCCAGCAATTGTGCCATATGTTTATAGCATTGGTATTTTCCAGTTCCCGGACTGTTGCAATGTTTCGGGGCGTCGTGTGCCTGTTTAAACTGCCCATTTTATTTATTTGCCGTTCCCCCAACAGTTTCTACCAGAACGCAGAGCACAGCGCTACGCCACAAACCGTCGTTGAGCCTGACCGCTTTTCAGAATCGATTTTGCATCAGAAACAGTTGGCACAATTCACTTTTTTACCCCGTCCACTTTCCAACCAGAGTACGTTGCAAAGAAATCTGCAACGTAGGGGCACATCCAACGTTTACTTAGTTTCAGCATGCATGAGGTACAGCTTCAGCACCCAGGCTCACATATGGGCACAGTACCCCAAAAACAAATGCCAAGTCTCCAAATGACTCCCCAGCTCCCTCAGCAGATCCAGATGCATTTCCATCATGCTCGGAACTTGGCCTTGCACAATGGAAGTTGAGGACAATGGCACTGATCGCCTCAGTCGCTTCTAGTGTGTGGCAATGCTCATGGGCCCAGGGCTAGGCCAAAGGAAAGGCAAACCAGGTGCAGCCACAGGCACTTCTTGACAGAGTGTCGTGTGGGCTTGACAGGCTCGCTCAGTCTTTGTACTGCATGCCGGTGCGGGGCAACCTGGGCAATACAATTTGATAACATGACTCCAATGACAATGAGCAAATCAAAATGCAAAATATACATCTGACATTGCCACGTGACGTCCTGCTGCAGAGCATTTAAGATCTGAGTCAGCAAGTGTTGTTGCCGCTCGTGAGTTTCTTCAATCTTGAGGAGGATGGTATCGCCAATGTTCGTGGTTGATGCAATACAGATCAGATGCCATGCCCGCCGAAATGCCCTTTGCCATGAGTCGGGCGGCAACCAGGTGGAACCTCCAGCATAAGCCACTTGAACCAAGGGCCGCAGTGACATAACACATCTTAGGACAGCACCTGTTGACTAGCAACATTGCGGCTTGAGACCGTTGAGGCAAGAGCTGATGGCATCGTCCGGCCCCTGGGGCCATGCCAAGCCACAGGGTTGATGCATGGGGTACGCAGTGTGAAACAAGATGCCACGTGCGGTCCGCAAGGGGGGCAGCGTGCCACTGGGGTTGCTGCGTCCGACATGCCAATCGCATCCAATCACCCAAGCGCGCGAGTGGCGGATGTTGCAGCAGGTTGGTATGCTCTTGGCTGTTGGGGGTCAAGGCGCTACTGCGCCTCAATCCAACCCCCACGCAGCAGTTTATCGATCGACCGCGCGAGCCCATGCCATGAGCCACGAAGGCAACTCAACCCAGCCTATGTTTTCTTCTCGCACGCCTATTCATACGCCGGCGCAGCGCACGGGCGCGCCGCTATACGCTGCGTGGCCAGCGGGCGATGCGTTGCCTTTTCTGCGTGGCGCCAGCGGGGCAGTGCATGCATACGAAGGCGCCGCTGCACATGGGGAGCATCGTGAAACGCTGAGGCACGCAGCCTGGACTGGGACAGCAACGTCGCAGCCGGGTCAAGCAGTTGGCTATTGCGCCAGCCGGACCTGCACAACCAGGGTCCGGAGCTGGCTCGATATCAAGCCGCGTTACAACGTGTCACAGCACAGATGCAACACCCGCACCGCCAGCCCATCCTGACACACTTTTTTGAATGGATGTCGGGCGCACACCCTGGCCAGCCTGGCCAAGATTGGGCTGGCACCCCACATGGGCCGAAAAGAGGACGGGCGGGGTTTCAAAATGTACCCCCTTACCATGACAGCCACATGATGGCTCAACATCATGCAATGCACTCAATCAATACAAGCAGCAGGCGTGTGCAGGTGGAGGGTTGGCCACAAGCAAGCAAGCATGAGTCAACCCTCCCATCCTGACACCTTTTTCCAATGGGTGCCGGGCCCACACAGCCAGCCACCCTGGCCAGCTGGCCAACAGCCCGCGAAAAGTGCACCCATGCATTGCAAAAGACCAAACCCTGCCAGGCGGTATTTTGCAAGCTCAGGGCCGCCAAGTTGCTTCCAGCAAGCCAGGTCCACGGCCACCTGCCCGCGAACTCAAAACTCAATCCTTACTTGCTTTCCCGGACCAGCATGGTCTTTTGCACGCCACGCACGCAGCCTCAGGCACCGCCACAGCGGAAGTCGTGTCTGCCTTTGGTTTAGGTCGGCTGGTCGCTCTGCAAAAGCTGTCTGGCCGTGTCCGGGGCGTTGTCGGCGGCTGGTCGCTTGGACTTTGGCTCAGCAGCACCCCTCCCCCCCCCGCTTTTCTTGAGGCGTGCCGCCCGCACCAGTTCGCCCTCTCCACACGGGCTGGGGCGGACTCGCTCGTCCATGCCCAGGCTTCGGCCGCCGAGCTTGGTCCTGAGGCTACAGTGTTTTGTGTGGATGGGGTTGGTGCCTTTGACACCGTGTCACGGCGGGCCATGCACGATGCGCTCCGTTCCGGGGCTAACCGCTGTCTCCCGTTCGTCCGTTTGTTCTAGTTCGCGTAGCATGACAGCCATTTAAATTTTGTTTTAATGTTCTTTTGTCACACGCCTTTTTGCATCAGCACGAGTCGAGCTCCCGAAACCCTGCCCAAGAGGGCCCCCAGGCACCACACTCAGGCTGATTTTTTGGAGGCCAGCGCCCTCACCTGCGCGGAGGGCCGTCGCCGTCACAGTTGGAATTGCCAGAGCCGAGGAGGCCAGCGTCACATCGCAACAAAGGGCCTTGCCGAGGCGAGTGGCGGCATACAGGACGAAGTCCAGACGCCGGCGATCGGTCGGCACTACGCGAGCCTCCGGGCCAGGGCTTCGCGCGCGACGTGAACCCAAGCCTGCTCGATGTGGGGGGCGCGGCGGGCAAGAAGACCGCTGCGAGGATACGCAGCAGCATGGTCGCTGATCACATCAAGCACCGCCCCCACAACCAGGCACCCCGGCACCACTTGCCTGCGCTGAGCGCACGGGGCTGGCAAGCGCGCTGCCCTTCCCAGACTGGGCCTTTCAGCAGCCGCTCTGCCCCAAGCTGACCGTCCTGTATGGCCACTTGCGAACCCCCTTGTTGCATCTGCGCCGTCTTTTTAAAGGGCGACCCTCCCACTTCAAGCGCCTTCGCACGCGTGTGTTCCTTGGTGCCGCGGGGGCTGCTGCAAGCGAACGCCAGGCGTGTCGACAGCTACTTGCGGCCCGGGTGGCTATGGGCGGTCATCCCTTGGGGCTCTCGGCACACTGGCGCAGCCATGCGCTCCAACGGCCCTCCGCGAGCGCGCAGCAATGCTGTGCGAGGGCACGCCGGGCGATGATTTTTTTCTCGCACCTTTTTGCGTCTGCCCAAGCGGTGAAACCCGTGCTTAAGGGGGAGTCCCGGGCACTAGGACGGGGTGGCGTGGGCCGGCACTAAGGAGAGGCGGGGGCGCCAAGAACCGTCACCGAAGACGGGTGACGAGGGGCGGCGGGCAAGCCAAGTCGGCGAGGAGCTTGAGGTCGGGCCCAGCACCGCCAAAGCCAGACCGGCCAGCGCTGACACGACCCTCGAGGAGAGACTCGGCGAAGGACAGCTGAGCCGCAAAGGACAGGAACGCCAACCAGCGAGCAACGAAGGCGGCAGCCGTGGCGGAGCGGAAGGGAAGAAAGACTTCACGCGCCCGAGCTCGAGCGAGGACGGACGAAGGACGCAGCTTCCTCGCTCCACCGGCCACCGACCTCAAGGGCGAGGGCGCCGCCCCACAGCGGGAGACCGTTTGCGACGACTTCCAACCGGCGGTCGTCGAGGCGATCGACGGCCAGGTTGAGGTCAGCCAGGCGGGTGTTGGAAGTCACCCGTGCCCCAGCTCAAGGCCGCACCCACGGCTCCGCAGAACCCTGGACGTTGAACACGCTGCACGATGGTCGCCACGAGGATCCAAACGGCGATGGCATCGACATGTGTTCTGAGTGACAGGGAGTGGGAGACGGAGGCGACGGAGCAAGACCGTCCGGAACAAGTGTGAAGGGGCGGCAAGCCCGGCGACCGTCGGGAGGGCCGTAGGGACCCTGCTGGCGAAAGGGCCTTGCTGGGACTCCAGCAGGGCAGGGGCTGCAGGGCCGAGGCCGGCGGACAAGCCCTGGAAAACTTGGTCCTCAACGGCAGCGGTCGCTTGCCGCTGCCAGCCACGGGCGGGGTCGCCCGTGACGAACAGACCGTCGGCGGGCGCCAGTGTGGGCCAGACAGGCTGACCGCAAGCATGGCACGGAAGCTGCCAAAGAGCCGAAGCCCGACAACACCTGCTGCAACAACTCGGGGGCTTGCCGTTGGAGCACCGGCAAGCTGTCAGCCCACGAAGCCCAGTATGCGGCGGGCGCGACCGCCACGGCCGACCGGAGCCCGAGACACAACAACAAAAGCCACGAAGCCTGAACATCTTCCAAGCCCAGAAGCCGCGTGAGCAGGACACCGTGACTGTCCGCCAAGGTGCGGAGCCGCCGCAACGAAAGGGGCCGACCCCAGGCACGCCGAGCACAAGAAGGCCTTGCTGGGAAGGGGCCAAGGACCGCGAACCAACAAAAACGGGATCAGCACTGGAGGCCAACTCTGACACGCCAGGTGGCAGACCCTGGTTTTGCCGGCATTGGGACGGATGTGCGCGTGTCGCCACGAAGCGTCCGAGAGCATGTCGGACGGGCAATCACGCACACATCATCGAAAAAAGCCAGAAGCAACTCACTGGGCGCCAGCCGGGCCTGAACCTCCGCCAACGCAGCTCGCCGGCCCAAAGAAAATAAGGCGGGCGTGAGCGGGTCGCCTTGCTCTCCGCCCTCGGCTTGGGTGACGGCGTGTGGTTGACAAGCCGCATCGTGCCACACGAACTCCGAAGGCCAAGCGTAAAACTTCCGCACAAAAGGAAGGCAGCGATTGGCTCTGGGCACGGCCTGGAGGGCCTCCAACATGGCTTTCCGAGAAACGATATTTTTTCCGTCCAGCGGCAGTGAGACCCAGGGAACCCTCAACCCCCCCCCACCCGAAACGGCCGCCGAGAAAGGAGAACGAAGCGCGCGCGCGCGCGCGCGCGCGCCGAACTAGAAGGCTGGGCCCGGACGGGCCAGCCAAAGCAAGGACATCGGCGAGGTCGGGCTCTCCTTGCGCAGCCGGCCGCGCGGGGGAAAGCCAACGTCCTCCGAGCAGAGTGGAAGCGAGGGCGCGCTGCAAGGCGGCGCTGAGCAGTGCCCACCACCTGCGGCGCCAACCCGCCTCGGCCGCGCGGCGGACGGCTGGAGGCGCGCGGAGTGCCCGGAGACGCACCAAGCGATCAACTAAGCCGCACGCCTCGGGGCCCCACCGCCCGCCCGTTTCACAAGCAAGAACGACCAGCCGCTGCGGGCCAGGCCGGCAAAGCTCCGGGTACCGCGCCTCCTTGCGGCGCCGCGCTACCGCAATGGCTGCGCCGTCCTCCTCGGCCGCGCGTGGCTGCGGTCGGCCGTCGCGACGGAGCGGAGCAACGAGCGTGGCGTCGCAGCACAGCGCTTCGCCCAAGCGCGTGGCGCCGTAAAGAACAAGATCCAGGCGGCGCCTGTCCTGCGCACTGACGCCTGGCGCAGAAGTGCTGGCCAACCACTGCTGAGGGACAACCCTGCCCTCGGGTCCCAGACCTTCACGCGCGACGTGGACCCACGCTTGTTCAAGCAAGGGGGCGCGGCGGGCCAACAGTCCGCTGCATGGTCGCCCAAGACATCGAGCGCGGCGCCGCACCCCGGGAACCCATCGCCTCCGCAATACCGGTGCGTGAGGGGCAGCGCGAGGCGCAGGCGCCTGCGCAAGGCGACGTGCATGTGCGCCGGGGGCAGCGTGGTGCCCGGGTGAGTCGGCACAGCCGCAAGCCAAACCCCCGCATGCGGGCCAGACTGCGAGGGGAGACAAGCGCGGTCGCTCGGCCGCATGTGTGGCAGAAGCTCGGTCTCGCGAAAATGGGAGTTGAGTGCGCGAGACGCGAGAAGCTGCCAACCATGCGGCCAATCGCCTGCTTCACTGTCATCCGCTACAGCGGGAGGGGCCGCGCGCGCAAGGACGCCGGAGCAGGTCGCCAGCGACGGCCGCCTCGCGAAGGCAAGGGGCGGCAGCTTCGTCGTCTCCCTCGCGCGCTGGAAGAAAAGCAAGGCGGCGGGCCTCCGGCCAAGCGGCGCCGCGCTCGCCGAGGAGCGCTTGCAGTGTGCCCCAGACCGCATGGTCATGTGCTTCCGCGTACGCTGCCGAAAGGGAAGGCGGCACGGTGCGGAGCAAGTGTTGCGCCCGAGGCGCGGCGCAAAAGAGGAGCAGCAGCCAGGCACACTGCAAGTCAGGCAGCTGTGGCAGCTCTGCCAGCAAGCCCTGCTCCTGCTCCAGGCGCTCCCTCGCGCACGCGGCAACGTACTCCGTACCGCCGATGGGCGTGCCGAGGGCAACAAACCCACGCTCGGGCAACGGTTTGTCGCCACGCCACGCCTCAGGGCCGAGCTCCGAAATGCCCGGCGGAGCGGCGCCCCCGGCGCGATTGTAGACGCGCGTTTTGCCTAGGTTGGCGGCAACCCCGGCAAGTTCCTCTACGGCAGAAGAAACCGCTTCGAGTGCGGCGCGCGCGCGATTGGGCACGGTGACGATATACAAGTCGTCCAAGAAAGCAGCAGCCATCGCCCTGTGGGATGCGGTGGCAGGCGCCGGCACCGTCCCACCACAAGTACACCGATTGCCGCGCATAGAAGGCGCGGACAAAGGGTACAAGCGAAGGCGTCACTTCCGCGAGTTTGTCGAGGAAAGCAGCCCGGGACACCGAGTCATAAGCGCAGCGCCCGTCAAGAGACACGACGGTGGCTGCGGGGTCGAGCTCGGTGGCAGCGCGAAGCAAAGCGGCCAGGCAATCCGTCCCAGCTCGCGCTTGCAGCGCGAACTGGTACGGCCTGGTGGCCTCATCGAAGCGGCGCGCACAGCGCCGGGCGAGCGTGCGGGCGACCAGGCGACGAAAGGTGTTGCCAGTTGCAATGCCCCTCACTCCGCCGCTGGGCTTCTGCAACGCCGTGAGGCGAGCTAGGGCGAGCGCTGCGAGTATGGGCTCTGGGACATCCGCGTTGGCTAGCTTCGTTGCCGCCTGGGCAAACAGCGCAAGCGTGGCCTCATCGGCCAGCAGGATTTTGTAGTGGTCAACCGTGGCGCCGGACAGGCCCGCCGCCGTGCCCTTTTTGGCCGTGCGGAGGGCGTCCGCTACGGCGGCGGCATCGAGCCGGATAGCGGCCGCCGGCAGAGAGGGCGGCGGCGGAAGCGGCCTTCGAGGCTGTGGCGGGCGGCGGTCCGGGTCGGACAAGGCGGCCAGGGTTGCTTCATCGCCCGGGGCCAGCGAGGCTGAAGTGAGCGTCCGCCGCGCGCGGAACAAGTCGCCCTGCCGGACCTGGGCGCACGCACGCGCACGCAGCTGCGCCGTGCGCACGCCAGGTTGAAGGGCGCGCGCTCGGTCCAGCAGCGCCTCCCAGCGGCCGGCGTAGTCCGAGATGCGGCTGGAAGCCTCGCCCTCGCTTGCGCCCGGCTCGGCGTCAACCTCCGCCCGCTGAGCAGCGGCGTGATCGAGGGCCCGCGCAACAGAGCTCAGGGTGCTGTCGGTGTCGTCCCCATGGGGACCCGCCGCGGCAGGACCAGGCCCCGGGGCAGTGCCATGCGTGCGGCGGGGACGGCGACGGCGTCGGCGAGGCGCAGCCGGGGCAACGCCGTCTCGCCCGGCAGCGTCCGGTCGGTCCTGCGCCGGCGGCGCGTGTTCGGGCAGGTCGACTGGGACCGGCGAAGGCGTCGGCACACAATTGCCCCCACTGCGGCCAGCCGCAAGCGTTTCGCTCGCGGCAAGGCCGCGCCGCTCGGCAGGCGCGCCAGGCGCGGCCACGGCAGGCGCTGGCGGGAGCCGGAACGAGTTGGCGTGGCGATCAATCGCCGAAGCAAACCGCAGCCCGCCAAACACCTGTAAGCAGGCCTCCTGCGCGCCGGGGCTATGATGTAGCCGTCCGCCCGCGACAGAACGCGGGTGGCCCAAGGTGGACTTGCGCGCCAGACGGCAGCAGCGTCGCGGCTTGCTGCAGCTGCGTCGCCAAGACTGCAGCCCCATCAGCCGGCGAGGCTTCCAGGAAAGCGAGAAGGGCGGATGGGGGAGCAGGCGCTGCGGCAGACAGCTCCGCGCGCGCCGCCTCCCACCACAGCGCTGCCCGTCGGTCAGCCCTCCAATGGGAAAGGGAATGTGCGCACAACCTGCCGGCAGCTGCGTGTAGCAACGGCACGTACAGCCAAGAATTGGTGGCTCCCACGGCGCCCGGAGGAGGCCCCGCTCGCTGCCACGCGGTCTGCGCCAGCTCCGGCGGCTCGCCCACCGCAGCGCGGCTTTCAGGCTCCGAATCGGAGGCATGGACCGGCTCAGTCCGGAGCTGCGGCATGGGGACGTCCGCGGGCGGCTGCGGGCGCAGCAGGGCGACAGCTAACAGTGGAAGTGGCGTGAGCCGGCCAGCACCGGAAGTGACGTCATGCTCCCACACCCGCAACGCAGTCGGGGCACGCTGCGCCCGCCCCCGCTGGCACACGCACCTCCTCCCAATAAGTGGCACGCGCGCACCGCGGGCACACCCATGCGCCTTGCCAAGCGGCTACGCCGCTCTCATGGCGCCGAGGGATTGGCGACCAAGGCGCGGCGCGGTGCGCAAGTTTTGCCAGGGGCCCGCGCGCACGGCTGCCAACCTCCGGCAGCAGTTAACAACGACATGCGCCGGCGCCTGCGGTTCCGGGGCGTCCTGGCCAGTGAAGGTGCGGATCGCGTAGTCCGCGACGCTGGCCTGGTCGGTGCGCCGGTCCGCCTCGCGGCACCAAGCTGTCAGCTGGTCGTCATGTTCCGGGGCCCACCCGCCAGCTACGCACACAGGGCATGCCCCGTGATGGCACAAAGGACAGGCAACATCGCTGGGGCGGCGCGCTTGGACGCGGAGCTGCGCCAGACAGCCAAGATGGAGGACGTGCCGCGGGCAAACTGGCAGGGGCACCGGGCGCAGCGTGATGGCCGTCCGGGCGGAGGGGCTCTAGGCAGACGCAGCAATCGTCTGGTTCCGAGCGCGGATGCGAATCGTCCGACGGCAAAAGAACGTGAGGCGGTGTGACCGCGGCGGGCTGCGAGGGCGCAGTGGCCCCGTCAAGCAAAGCTTCCTCCGGGCTCTCCCGCGCCGCCGAGAGGGGGTTGCGCTGCGCGAGCGCCCGGACATGAAGCAGTGGGGAACCACGCAAGCAACGCCGGTTGCGCTGTGAGTCGCGACTATAGCGCCGACGCAGGCGTAAACGGCAGCCCCCGACTCTGCTCAGCCAAGCCGCCCGGGTTGCTCTTTTGATCTCGCAACGTCCGGAAAAAGGGACCGAAGCTCAACCAGCGGGAAAAGGAAACTAGTTGAGACTGCAAGTGCCAGTTGGGGGCCGGTGGGTGAAAGCTAGGGAGACGCTCTTCTAGCCTCATGGTAAAGCGCAGCCTCAGTTGCGAGCCGGAGGAAGGCTGGGAAACACAGAGGGCTGCCTGCCGAACAGTGAGCCTACCCGAAAAGAGGCGGGCAGAAATCAAGACACCGCCAATGCTGCTACCGCGAACCAGGAGCCGAGGCGGCTAACCGGAGCGGCACCGAAGCTAGAAGTTGAGGGCCGGGCGACTGCAGCACACCTGAGAAAAGCGACAAAGTGTGTTTGCTGCGCGCTGCCACAAAGCAGGCCAGGCAGCGAGCAGGCCCCGAGGTGCCAGCGGGTATCCGAATTTGCCAACCTGCCGAAAACCACGAGCCGAGCTGAACTAGCCGGCGGCGAGGCGAGAAACTGAGGCCCGGGCGGTCGCGGCACACCTGAGGGCAAACAACGTCTGCTTGCTATTGTCTGCCACGCGCCGAAATAGGCTAGGCAGCGAGCAAGCCCGCGTTCACAGGGGCGGTCGAAGGCGCGGCCGCCAGGGCGGGAGGCACCTAGGAACCGGCGCGGTAAGAGACACCCGCCTGTCGAACGGCCGAAACTTGGCCCAGGGCGCGCCGAATGGAGACGGCCGGGAAGCGGCGGAACCACCCAGGGCGGCAAAAGGCGAGGGGGGGGCGGGAGCGGCAGCCCCGGCCCCCACAAAAGGCGAAGCCCCGAATGCGGCACCGAGGAACGGAGGGGAGGCCAGGGGCACCCGGGCCTGCGACGACGCGAGCGGCGCCGAGGTGGCGACGGGGGGAGCCGTCGCCAAGGCGCAGTCCGCAGTCGGCTGGGGGGCACGGGCGCACGAGCGCGCCGGGGCGGGGGCGCCGAGGTGGCGGAGGGCGTAGCCGCAGCAGGCCCGAACGCAGGCCGCGGCAGGCAGCAAGCGCGGGGGCCTGGCGGCTGGTGCGGATGCAGGCGCCGGGGCCGGCGCCGAGAAGGCCGTCAGGGGCCGGCCGGGAGCACGGGCTGCAGCGCGGGCCTGCCGCGCCCTCACTGCTCGGCCGCCACGCGGGCGTACGCGCCGGCGGGGGGGAGGGCAAGCAGGGCGCACCCGCGAGCAGGCGCTTCGCGCTGGGCCTGCGCTGCGGCTCCGTGAGCGTGAGGAGGACGACCCCGAGGAGTAGGACGAAGAGGCCAGGGCGGCGGCGATCGGCGACACCGCGCGGTACCGCCAGCGGTCCTCCGAGCCGGACTCCGAGACAGGCGCCGGCGCGGCCTCACTCGCAGGTGAGAAAACGCCGAAAGCCGCCAAGGCCTCCAGCGGCACGATCAGGAAGCCCTGCTCCGAGTATCGCGCTGCGCCAACCTCGACGTCCCCTACGCGGAGAACCCCGCGTTCCATGCGCGTCGGCCCGAGCCAACAGGAAACCAACAACAAAGGGCAGCCAAAAACAACAACCAAGAACAAAGCCACACGTCCGGACTCACAGCGGAAACCGCCCGGCTCGTTCTTGACAAGGAGGCCGACCCCGAGCGGTTTTGCAAGGTCCTGGCCCGTGCCCAGATACCAGCTGTTGTTGTTCGTGCGCTCGGCCCTGGTCGTTTGATTGCCCTGCGCAAGCCGTCTGGGCGTGTCCGGGGGATAGTCGTCAGTGATTTTTTCCGACGGCTTGTGGCTCGCACCCTCGCTCAGCAGCATGCCGCTGTCAGGAAGCTTGCCACCAACACCAGTTTGCTTTGGCTACCCAAGCAGGGGCTGACTGTTTGGTCCATGCCTTGACTGCAGCTGTCGAGCTCGACCCCGGGGCGACCGTTTTGTCTGTTGATGGGGTCCCGGCCTTCGATATCGTTTCCGTAGCCATTTTGGCTCAAGCCATTTTGGCTCAAGTTTCGGCTGGGGGGCCTGCCGCAACCTTTTTTTAGCTCTGCGGAGGTTTGCCAAAAAAGCCTCCCGCAGGTTGGAACCCCAGGAACTCAGGAGGAAGCGAGTCATAAGCGGCTGGGCGGCGAGAAGGGTCCCGGAGTTCGGCCAAGGTCTCCTCACTCCCTGGAGCTAAAGGGCTGCGGCAAGGGCTTGCCGAGCCGAGGACATCTCGGCGAGATGCACCAGTCGGCGCGCTCGGTCCGCGCTGCTTGTGGGGTCACGCTCAGGCGCACCTGGCGGGCGTGGTTCCGTGTGGGCTTGGGCCTGGGCTTCGGCCTCAAGAGGCAGGGAATGACGCACATCCAAGAGCAGCTGGCTCCAGCGTCCCTTTTGGAACGCGGCGAGGCGGGCTTGCCACTCAGATTTCGGAAGCCGGCGTTCGCCCGCTTTCCTGTGGAGCAGCATGCGGGGCAACAAAAGCCAGAGTTTCCAAGCGCACTCTGCAGCAAGCGGATGGACAACTGGGTCCCCAGCTTCGAGGATAAGCTTGGCGGATTTGACCTTTGACTGATTTGCAAGAGGGTCATGCAAATTGCAACAGGGCAAGGGGCACACAGAAGCGGCAATGGAGCCGCCGAGTAGCGGCAATGGCTCGAAGGTTGGCCCCAGAGCGGTCGGCAGCACTACGCAAACCTGGGCGGATCTGGGGGCAGCTTGGGAGAGCAACGCAGCAAGGGAGGCTAGGAGATGCTAGGCCTATCAACTCTGAATATGAGACCTTGGCAAATATTGCTTCTAACCGGAGACTGTTGTCTATTGTTCCCACACGAAATGGCCGATCATAGGATCTTGATGCCTTATCCCAGATGTTTTGTTTTTTTTCGCGCGCGCGCCTTTTTCCGCAGTGGCTTCAACGCGTTTCAGGGTGGATTTTAAGGGGCGCCTCCGGGCACGGGAGGTCTTTGCCGCTGTTTTTACGGAGACCAGCTCCTCACGTGCAGGCGGGCACCCTTCGCCGGACGCGGCTGCGCGCGGCAAACGGCTCCCCGCCGTCAGCAAGCACGTCACTGACCAAGGACGGCGGCCCATCGACACCTGCGGCCGAGTGGGCGGGCAAGGCCAAGAGGCTGGCAGCGTACGCCCGGCTCGCGCCCGCGGCAAAGAAGGAGGACCAGCGCCGGGCAAAGGCAGCCGACACGGCGCCACGAGGGGGCACACTTCTCGCACGCGCCCGCGCCAGCCGCTGCACGAAGTCCACGGCTTCCGGGCTGAAGCGCCCGCCAACCTCAAGCGCAAGGACCACCAGCCTGCAGCGCGAGTCAGGGCGAAGGAGCTCCGGGTATGTGCGCTCCTTGGCCCGTCGGGGATGTTAGCAATTTGGTAATTTGTGTATGACGAGTATGATTGGACACATGCGTGATGTACGGAGAGGAAACGGATTGTAAGTTAACCTGTTCAGGACCGGGTCTTAGAAGTCTCACCAGAATGTGTTTGTTTGCTTGTGGCAAACCTGCCTGCTGCTTGTATTGAGTGCTTGTATGACGTTGAGCCACCATGTGGCTGTGATGGCAAGGCGGTGCATTTTGATTTGGTTGTTGCTTGATTGGACTTGAGGCTCGTGTGTCTGCTGGCTTGGGCCCTTGCGGCCTGTGCGTTTGCAACGTTTTCACTCGTGGTTGTTCACGGCACAAACTGGGTTTGGCGCGATTCTTGTGCTGCTGTAACGCTATGCCTTTTTTTTTCCGCGCGCGCGCCTTTTTCCGCAGTGGCTTCAACGTGTTTCAGAGGGGATTTTACGCGGCGCCTCCGGGCACGGGAGGTCTTTGCCGCTGTTTTTGCGGAGGCCAGCTCCTCACGTACAGGCGGGCACCCTTCACCGGACACGGCTGCGCGCGGCAAACGGCTCCCCGCCGTCAGCAAGGGGCGGCGGCCCATCGACACCTGCGGCCGAGTGGGCGGGCAAGGCCAAGAGGCTGGCAGCGTACGCCCGGCTCGCGCCCGCGGCAACCAGCGCCGGGCAAAGGCAGCCGACACGGCGCCACGAGGGGGCACACTTCTCGCACGCGCCCGCGCCAGCCGCTGCACGAAGTCGACGGTTTCCGGGCTGAAGCGCCCGCCAACCTCAAGCGCGAGGACCACCAGCCTGCAGCGCGAGTCAGGGCGAAGGAGCTCCGGGTATGTGCGCTCCTTGGCCCGTCGGGCTTGGCGCAGGGCTGCGCCCTCGGCTCTGTTCTGGTAGCGTGGAGGACAAGGCCGACACCAGCGTGGTATCCACAGCAAGTTGCATGCCACCCCACAGGGGTAAGCCATTGGCTATGACTTCAATCCGCCGGTCATCTCCGGGCACGCTGCCGACATTGAGGTCCCTGACCAATGTGTGCGTAGCAACCACGGCCCCTGCTTCACGACAAATGCGCGCTGCCGCCCGTTCAAGTGGGCCGCCCCGTGCTCGCAAGACACCAGATCGCGGACATGCAGAGCGGTGATCGCCAAGAGCGTCCTGCTCCCTTCCACGCCGGCATCGCGCAGGGACGAAAGGCAAGGGCGAGCGCAGGCGTCGCAACAGCGACACACGGAAATGCGCGGGCTCCAAAATCAACTCCGGGCAAACGGGGAGCATCAAGAAGACCTGGGCTGAGCACGGCCCGGACTGGGACAGCAGCATGCCTGCAGAGGCTGCATCCAAGTTGTCGCTGTGGGCTGCTTTCTGCCACCCCCGCCCGATGCCAGGGGCATCGTCCTCAACATCATGTGGTTGCGGCGCATCGTCGCCAAGGAGGTGGTGCCACTGAGGGGCCTCAAACCCCTGCCGAGCGAGCAGGGTCACGGTTGCCTTGAGCGTGTCCAGGACACGGCAACAAGGCACATCCGGCTCAAGTTGGCGCACAATATGTTGCGCGAGGTCGGGATCTCTGCGCTGGATCGCCGACAAGCTGTCAGCCCACGAGGCCCAAAACGCCGCGGGTGCATGCAACCGGGCTGAACGCAGCCCTAGGAAGGCAAGTTGGGACTGCCGACTGGCCGTGTCCGGGAGCGCCCCCCCGTCCTCTCCAAACGGCATTGCACTGAAACATCTCTGCACTGCAGCGTCGTGCTCAATGGCAAAAAGATCGGTGGGTTCTGGGGGTATGATACGAAGAGCATAGTTGAACCGCGGCGACGCGCAGTACAGCAACAGCAGCCAAGCGACCTGCAGGTCAGGAAGGGTCGGGAGGACCTGCAGGAGGCGAAGTTGTTTGTTGTGCACTGCGTCGAGCTGGGCCCGCACGAATGCATTTCCGCCCAAAGGGGCTCCTAGCACGGTAATCCCTTGCTCTGCCTCGGGGAGCTGAGCATTGCCACGCCACACATCCGCTGCACTGATGTCCGCCAGGCCTGGCAGCTCCACTGCGGCTGCGTTCCACACACGTGTTTTTGCGTGATTAGGGAAATGCGGGCACGTTCATACAGGCACCGGGGCGCAGCCTGAAACAGCGGTTGTATGCGATCAGGCTGCGCTGTCAAGTACAAGTCATCCAAAAAGGCAAGGGAACGCTCCTCCGGGCGGAGCTCCGGCTGCAGGGCGACAAGCGCTTGATGCATGGCAAGTGCAAACAATGCCGGCATGAGCGGGTCGCCTTGCTCCCCGCCTTCTGCTTGCAACACACGGTGGGGCTGGCCTACACTGTCATGCCACACATAAGGCCCATACCACATGCGGACGTAAGGGAGCAACCGGCACGCACCCGACACGTCACGGAGTGCCTCGAGCATGGCCTGCCTACTCACGTGGTCGTAGGCTCCTACGCCATCCACGGACAAGACCGTTGCGGCCGGAGAACTCTCCGTGAGGACTTGCAAAGTGTGGACTAAAGCCTCGGCGCGCCGCAAGAAGTCGCCAACTACCAATCCCCGTGCGCCACCGGACGGCTTTTGGACAGCGACAAGCCGTCCAATCCCAAGCCAGCCGCCTACTGCGGTGCGAAGATCGGCTCTGGCAAGTCGCGCTGCAACTCTCCAAAGAACATGGGAGGACTCGTCATCATCCGGCACAATTCGAAAGATTTCCCCGGTCAATCCACTAGGACCTGGCGCTGCTCCTTTGCGCGAGCGTCGGAGATTGGCAAAGAACTGGTCAGGCAGGAGCTCGGCGGGGCTGTCCGGGTTCCAAGCCAACAGATCGGGCGCAATGGGCTGATAAGCTTGGTCGGGCCGGCTCCTAGGATCGGTAAGTTGCTGCAAAGTGGCTTCCGCATCCTAGGTTACGGCCATGCGCGGGCCAACAACTGGGCGACCTTCCAAAACCGATCCGAGTCAACCTCGCTATCCAGCATAAGCCGCGCTGATTCGGCGGCTTTGCCGGCGGGCCGGTAGAGCGGAGTAGGGGCCGCAGGTCGCCGGGCTGGGTCCCGAAGTTCGGACTTCAGCGTTCCACGTCACTCGCGCCTTTCTTCTTTTTTCTTTCTCGCGCCTTTTTCCGCAGCAGCTCTGCCCATTTTTCAGGGGGCCTGGGCATAAAGATTCCTCACCTGCAAGCGCTGTTCTTCTGGAGGGCAGCACCCTCACACGCAAGGCCCTACCGGGCAGGCAGGCGGGACACATCCGGGGCATCCCGGACGCCCGCCAACAAGTCACTGATGTCGGGGCCGGGCCCGTCAAGGTTGCAAAGGCCAGGCGACGGCAGGCAAGTCAAGCTCTCAGCAAAAAGCTAGGGATGCAGCCGCGGCGAGCAAGCCAGACCAGCAGTGCACGTACGCGCCGCGCAAAGCAGGCCGCAGCGCGGCTGGGGCAGCACGAGCTTTAGCGTGGGCCAGCAAGCGCACAAACTCTGCGGCCTCAGAACTCCAGCAGCCCCCAACTTCAGCCCCGAGAGCCACAAGGCGGCAACGGGCGTTGCCAACAAGCTCGGGGTAAGTGGCCTCTTTTCGGCGCCGTGCCTCCTGCAAAGCGATGGGGCGGGCAGGGTGCCACACCGGTAGCCGTGAGCGGCGACACAATGGTCGCGTCGACCGCAAGCTGCGCTCCATTCCACAAGGGCACCGTTGGCAATGACCTCGATGCGGCGGTCGTCAAAACGTGCGACCGCCACATTCAGATCGCGCACAAGTGTGTTACAAGTGACACGGGCCCCCGCCTCCCTGCAAACACGAGCTGCCGCTCGCTCGAGCGGGCATCCCCGACTCCGCAAAGCACCAGACCTAGCGCGGGCTGCTCGATGGTCGCCAAGAGGGTCGAGAGGGCGACGGCACCGGCAGCTGCGCGCGGACAAGGGCAAGGGGAGGCGCAAACGCCGCAACAGAAGGGCACGCAAGTGGTCAGAAGGGAATGTGAGCTCGGGGCAGGACGGCACACTGCAGAAAGGGCGGCTGCTGAAAGGCCCAGTCTGGGAAAACAAAAGCGCTTGGGACGCAGCGTCAAGCTGTGGCAGTAGGGCAGCTTGGAGTTGTTCAGCAATGGCAGTGGCAGCGGGCGCTTGCCAGCCCCGGGCGCTGGGCTCGGGCAGGTGCCCGGACAAGTCCAAAGATGACGGCGGGGCTGGATTGTCAAGCAACTCCTCCCAAGAAGGCGGGCGAAACCCTCGGCGGCGCCCAGAGGCGAGGCCAAGGCGTCAACAGCTAGTTGGGCGACGCCATGCAAACACAACCCATTCGCGATGACCGTGAGCCGCCGGTCATGGACGTGGTCAACCACAAGGCTGAGGTCGGCCAAGCACGTCACCCGGGCCCCGGTTTCACCTGGGCAGCCTGTTTGAGGGCGCACCCACGACCCCCGAGAACATGCCGCACGGTGGTCGACAAAGGAGTCCAAACGGCAATGACACCAGCATGTTCTTTCGGCGACGGGGAGCCGGAGGCGCCGAAGAAGGACGATCTGGAAGAGGTTTGGGGGGGCTTTGCTGCGACTCCAACAGCGCCCGCGCAGAGGGGTCAAGGCGCTGGTGGACAAGCGGTCCCAAACAGCACGGTCGTGGGCAGCTGCGAACACTGCCTGCCGCGGACTCGGGTGGGGGGCAGCAGGTCGCCAGGTTGGGAAAGGCTTGACGACCTGAAAGCCGTGCACAAAGAGATCACCCCTGAGGTCGGGGGTGGTATCTGGCGGAAAGGAGCGGCGCACGTCAAAGGAGGAGTTGGGTCCAGTGTCCTTCCTGGAAGGCCTCAAGTCGCACACTAACCACCTGTCTAACCTTCCGGAAATTCCAAGGGCAGCGAAGGGATGAGGTGGACGAAGGAAGAGCCGGGTCATGTGTGTCCCATCCCCACCGCTTGGAAGCGTCTGTAAGCTTGGGACACAAGACCCTAAGAACTTGGATGAAGAAGTCAAGCCTTTGGTAACAGCCTGGCGTTAATTGACTTCTTGCTCCTTTCCCACCCTTTCCTCTCCATCAAAGATAGGAGAGAGGGATGGGCCGCCTTCGTTCGCTTCTTTCGTTTACAACTTCATTCATCTCCAAATGCGAGGTAACGAGAGTCACTAACTAACCCGTCAACTCTTGATTCCGGCTTGACCGGTGAGTGTGTGTGTGTGTGTTAGTGACCAAAGGGAGCGGTCACATTCATCTTTCCTATCTCTTGGTCTCTTCCCACGGTCATCGATTCCAAGAGATGGCAAGGAAGAGAGAAAGAGATGGCTCCCTGTCTCCTATCTGCTGTCAGCCATCTTCCAGCATCTAGAATCCATCCCGCCTCTCAGTCTTCTCTGTGAGGCATGAAGGGATGGGAAGAGATGGCTGATAGGTGAGGGAGGTATAGAGGTGCAGGAAGAAACGAATAGACGAAGGAATGAGTGATGCATCCTCACCTATATCTCCCTTCCATCTCTTCTAACTCTCTATTACCCACTGTCCAGGAAAGAGACAGTGGAGAGAGTGAAGAGATGCCTCCATTCGTTCCTGCATTCACGGCCTCCCAATTGACTCGTCCATGAGACAGGAAATGGAGGTGTAAGTGAATGAAGGAATGGGATGGGAGAGAGAAGTGAGTGAAGCGAGCGGATGGAATGGTTCTCTTCGTTCCCAATCCTCTCTTCCTCTTCTCTTCATTCACTCTCTCTTCTCCATTAACCCTCTCTCACCGGTTAACCCGGGAAATAGAGAGAGGAGTGAAGAGATACACGGTGACCCTATATCCTGTCCTTTCGGTCACCGCCATGTCCTTTCTCCGTTCCATCGGTTAACCTCTGTCTCTACGCTCGCCACTCCTGCTTGGAGAGCCGGCGTTCGCCGGCTTTGCGATGAAGCAGCCGAGGCAAAAAAAATCCGAGCTCGAAGGTCTGCGAGAGGGTGGGTTTCGGGGTCGCCCGCTTCCAAGACGCTTGCAAGGGAAAGAGCCTACCGGACTTGGCCTTTAACAAGCGCAGGGGGGGGGACTGGGGATCCAGGCTAGCACGGCGGATGTAGCCATCCGTGATGCCCAAGGCCGGGCCGGGCGGAGCAGGGGCAGAGTCAATATGGTTTGAGCAAAATTGGTTTCAACCTCTTCGTGGTAGATGTCCACAAATACGTCTGCCAAGATGTGTGTGGAAACATCTATATCATTTCCCCTGCAGCATTGGCTGTTCCTGCGCAGCAATTGCAAACAATTTCTCTTCAATCAATAGTTCCAGCACCATGCCCAGCTCTGGTTGGGATTTCGCATAAACCATCCCGGTAGCCAGCGCAGACCGTGAGTTCACGCTGCAGGATGGCGCATTCCGTCGTGTGCTCCTCCGGTGGTGACCTTGACCAGTTCGGCAACCACCGGGCAGCTTGCCCCACAGCCGGTGTGCTGGTCCGGCGGGCTTGGAGCGCGCTGCGGCGCGCATGTCGGGAGGCAGGTGTTCGGGTCGCGCCCAACGTCTTCCTGCGCGATCTGAACCTCGGGCTGTCGCTGACCGACGGGCGCAGGTGTGCAGGTTGTGGTGGATATGACTCTGGTCAGTCCGCTGTGGCGCGACGGGAGCCGCTCGCTTGGCGCAAGCCGCCCTGCGGCGCAGCGCCGTACATTAAGAAATGCGATCGTTGTTCGTCGCTCATGGCGCTTATGAATGCGATGTGAGGATGTGTTGGCGAACGTTCAGGAGAGAATACTACAATAAAATACATAGCGAACATTGTTGTCTTGTAGGCAGCTGAAACATGTGCATTTGTGACAAGTGGTTGGCTTGGGTTCTCGTGAGCAATGAGCTAAGAAGCATGCTCCAGGCCTCAATGAGAGCAACAAAAGATCCGCCTGGCACCGCAGAAAGGAGCCAAAATAGCGTGTCTGAACTGCCAGTATGTGGCAATCAAGGTCGGGATTGCCAGCTGAGATTGTATCCAATGCGCCTCTCAAATGCATTGTCCATCACAAGCATCGGAGCATTGCCAAGGAAAGCAACGGGGAAGAACAACACATGCGCCAATGCCAAAAGTTGCACTGCAAATCTAAACAACGTGAACCAGCGCGGTGTCAACGGAAATCGGGTCAGGCATACGCCAAAGGAAGGAAAAGCAAAGCAAAGCAAAGGACAGCAAAGGACAGCAAGAAACCAGGACAGCAAGGGATAGCAAGGGATAGCAAGGGATAGCAAGGGATAGCAAGGGATAGCAAGGGATAAAGGGATAGCAGGGATAGCAAGGGATCACAAGGCAAAGCCAGCCAAAGCAAGGGAAAGCAAGGCAAACAAGGAAAAGGCAAAGGAAAGCAAGGGATAGCAAGGGAAGGCAATGGAAAGCAACGGAAAACAAGGAAAAGCAAGGGACAGAAAGGCAAAGCAAGGCAAACTGAGGGAAAGCAAGGGCCGGCCTTGGGGAATGTTTCTCAGAGGTTGCGGACAACGGAGGAAACAGGAGTGGCGGCTGAGAAGTCGTCAGAAGCAAAGCTGACCGGATGCTTAAATGCAGCGGGCACGCGACAACGGAGCAAAGCCGACTCTCGGCGCAGAGCCTAGAGAAGCAAGTGTTCGTCTCGGACAAGGCAAAACATGGGATGAGATCAAGTGCAGCTATCAAACTGGTGCCAATCAGGATCCCCTCTGCTCCTCGCTCCGAAGTCGTCCAGCTAAGTGCTGGAATCTGTGGAAAGCCATGGGTGGCAGGAGCGGCTGAGGCGAAGCGCTCCATGCCAGTCCTGTGCAAATGGAGGCCCTTTGCGAGGTTACAAAGGCTCGTTGCCAAACGCACGGAGAGGACGGCAGATGGCTCCCGCGCCGCGTGCCAGAGGAACAGAATAGTAGCAATTACGCAGCGCGCGCACGGAACTTCTGTTCATCGAAGCACGGGAAATGCCTAAACGGCAGAAATGGCAGTCGCATAGTAATTTGCCAGTCTACACTCCTAGGGTATCAAATTGTGTGAATTAGCCACCTCTGCAAAGGGCATATCCACCAGGGTGTTGCGATCAAAGCAACTGGCTTCTCTGTTTGATTTGGAAGAGTCATGATGCTGCCTGACATGAACAAAAAGAAGTTTTCTAAGGACACCTGCACCCACTCTCAGCTCGCCCGCTGCCGTCGCTTTTGCTGGACGCGTGCCCAGGTATGGTCGTGGAGGCTCTAAGCAAAACTTGGAGCATGTCTCCAGACAAAACGGAGATATAGAGGCAATTGTTGTACCACATGTGCTTCAGGAAAAAGCTCTGCGCATTTCATCGGCCAAGTTCCCACCGGCTGAATGAAGAGTTTGGCATGCAAGAAAATCTCCATATCTCCATGCATGCCAAACCAGCAACTGCCCCAACTAACCTAAAATTTGCCGGATTTGTTCAGGCTATACATGGGTCCCATTCTTGCTGACGGGTTCTCACCGCTCTTCATGGCGGCACTCTCCTCACATGCAAGTGCAAGGCTGCGATGCTTTGCACACCCAAGCTGCCGCCCAGGGCACGTGCGGTCCATATGGCGCAGCATGCCCTAAACGCCAGGCTACCTTTCATGCACCGAATTTTATGCGGGAGTCGAATCCGACTCGCCAGTTCTTTGCTACACCCTCTCCGCCAAGGGGGTCTGCTTTACAGTGCCCGGAGATGCTATGGCTCATGAGTTGTGGATGGCGTCCAAGTCGACAAACCCCTGGGCCTTTCGGCACAAAAGCCTTTCGGCTTTCGGCTCAAACTAAATGGAACATACCTTGAAGGACCAGAGGCAACATCGCACACGGTGCCATCGCGAAAAAGCGATGTCCATTTCCGCGCCTCCCGAGCCTCGCCCAGGACGTTGCGCAGGTACTGCGCTCCGGATCGCACCGCAGCGGCCCAAACGCGGCGGCACCTGAGCAAACGAAGGCATGAAGCTTCTGATGTGTGTTTGGTTTTTCAGGCATTGAACAATTGCGCATATCTGTCAAGCTGCTAAAAACAAAAAAACATGACTGCTGGGGAAGCAGGCACAGTATTGGAAAAGTGCACCTCTGCCAGAAGATTCGATTCCTGGACTGAGAGGCTGGCAATGGAGGCAGCATGTGCCGCCCTTCGGGAGCACAGTCATCGGAGGATCTGGCACTATCAGCACCTCAGATGCTCGGTTTTCAGTTCTCCAAATGTGGTTGAGTGAAGCATGCACGTTGACAAAAATCTTAAGGCAAGCACTCACCCATGACAGCTCTGCGGCTGATCGCTCACCATCTGAGGTTGGGCTCAGTACTTGCACCTCATGGCATTGGACCTGCCAGGCAAAATAATCCGCACCGGGAGATTGGTTTGATTGATTGCATTTGACTACCAATATAGGTACGAATTATACTGCGCTGTTGTGCAGAGCTGGTAGCAGCGCTGCCGGGCCTCAGGCTCGACTGGTTTGGCGTGCGTCCAAACAGAGGGAAGTTCCACATCAACCGTCCACACGTCTGGCACGTGGATACCTGAGTCAAGCGCGCGCGCATTGCGCTTTGCAAGGCTCCGCAAAACAAACATGCACAAGTGAGGCATCGCTGCATTGTCAGGTTCTGTCAGATCAAACATCATTCGTCAAAATGTACAAAGTTGCTTGACCGTCTATGTGCCGCATGCCTTTTAGGACTCCAATTCTGCCCAAGCCGCAGCTACGGCAAATGGGGCAAGAGAGCGGAGCTGGAGAAACTCCTCTTCGAAGGACCTGGCAAACACACCAATCGCACACGGCGTGGCTGAAAAGCATTCTTGGTTATATAAAAAGGCTGTGGTTGTCAAAAATGGGCAACCGGTAGCCCCAAAATGGCTCTTCCAGAGATCCCCAAACAAGTTAACGCCAACTTCAAGTCAGGGTGGCCAAAAGCCCGTGGTCCAGGAAGTCGATCCAGCAGTCCTACAGTCACTCAGTCAGCACGTCTGGAGGGTGCTCAAAAACTATACGGACCCAGTTTTTGTTGGACCCCTTAAGGCGGGGCCCACATAAAACATGTTGCCCAAAAATGTGCAAAGCGGGCGCCAGACTTTAGGCTGCCCGGCGCTGCAGAAGCGGTGGCCATCTGTATGAGAATGGTTACTCTCCACGTGCGGGGGCACGAAGGTGTGCTCCTGAGCAACCAGTGGACCAGTCAGGCCCCCGTACAGGACACAGCGGCCAAGAATGAAATTGGCCAACTGTGGCTAAACAAGACCCCGAAGCCCCTTGCAGAACAGGCACCGAATCGCAGCTCGCTCTCAAGACCACGGAATCAAATGGAATCTTGCATTTTTACTTTTACTCCATGGTCTACATGCAGTTGCAATTCACTGCCAGCTCCAGCTCCTGAAGATTATCCAAAAGAAGTTTGAGACATTCACGTTTCCCCGCGGTGAATGGTTCGCCCCTAACTGTGTTATGAGATATGACGCAGAATGACAAAGCTTTGTTCTTATTAACAGTCGATTGATTCTCTGCCTCTCACTTTGCATTCCAAGCCATTCAGCCCGTCAGAAAGTGCTCGACTTGTTGCGCTGCGGTCGCATCGCCGCTCCCGCCCTGTTTGTGCCTCGCTGTGTCCACGTGCGCAACCAGTTAACTTCTTCGTACGCGAATCTCAGCGCTTCCTTGCCAAGCGAAGGACCGTCCCGTTATGTGCAATCGCGTTTTGCGGGGTCTGCCTCAGCGCTTCGACTGGTAGTGACTCCAGCAAGTAGTTGCGTGCTCGCATAAGCTGAATTTGCATGTCAGGCAGGTATTATACCTTCGCCTTGCACTGCCAACAAAGGGCTTCGGCTCGTGCCCACTGGACCCACCTGCCACCTCAACCCAGCAAACTGCCCAGTTTGATTTGTGGTTGTGCGTCTTTGTGCCTGTGTGTGCATTGGTTGGGGCATGCGCGTGTGCGCATGCATGCGTGTGCTTGCGCGCGCGGGCGTGCGCGTGTACCTTGCGCATATCTACACCTATCTTCACACGCCTGCACATACTTGTACTGTACAAACCTGTACATGCTACACAACATACACCTCCGCACATACCTTTACACGCACGTGTACGTGTGCACGTGTACGTGGGCGCGTGCGTGTGTGTTTGTGTGTTTGTGTGTTTGTGTGTTTGTGTGTTTGTGTGTTTGTGTGTTTGTGTGTTTGTGTGTTTGTGTGTTTGTGTGTTTGTGTGTTTGTGTGTTTGTGTGTTTGTGTGTTTGTGTGTTTGTGTGTTTGTGTGTTGTGTGTGTTTGTGTGTTTGTGTGTTTGTGTGTTTGTGTGTTTGTGTGTTTGTGTGTTTGTGTGTTTGTGTGTTTGTGTGTTTGTGTTTGTGTGTTTGTGTGTTTGTGTGTTTGTGTGTTTGTGTGTTTGTGTGTTTGTGTGTTTGTGTGTTTGTGTGTTTGTGTGTTTGTGTGTTTGTGTGTTTGTGTGTTTGTGTGTTTGTGTGTTTGTGTGTTTGTGTTTGTTGTGTGTGTTTGTGTGTTTGTGTGTTTGTGTGTTGTGTTTGTGTTTGTGTGTTTGTGTGTTTGTGTGTTTGTGTGTTTGTGTGTTTGTGTGTTTGTGTGTTTGTGTGTTTGTGTGTTTGTGTGTTTGTGTGTTTGTGTGTTTGTGTGTTTGTGTGTTTGTGTGTTTGTGTGTTTGTGTGTTTGTGTGTTTGTGTGTTTGTGTGTTTGTGTGTTTGTGTGTTTGTGTGTTTGTGTGTTTGTGTGTTTGTGTGTTTGTGTGTTTGTGTGTTTGTTTGTTTGTGTGTTTGTGTGTGTTGTGTGTTTGTGTGTTTGTGTGTTTGTGTGTTTGTGTGTTTGTGTGTTTGTGTGTTTGTGTTTGTGGTTGTGGTTGTGGTTGTGTTTGTCTTTGTGTGTGTGTTTGTGTTTGTTGTTGTGCTTTGTGTTTTGTGTTTGTGTTTGTGTGTGTTTGTGTTTGTGTTTGTGTTTGTGTTTGTGTTTGTGTTTGTGTGTGTGTGTGTTTGTGTTTGTGTTTGTGTTTGTGTTTTGTGTTTTGTGTTTTGTGTTTGTGTGTGTTTGTGTTTTGTGTTTGTGTTTGTGTTTGTGTTTTGTGTTTGTGTTTGTGTTCTGTGTTTGTGTTTTGTGTTTTGTGTTTGTGTTTGTGTTTTGTGTTTTGTGTTTGTGTTTGTGTTTTGTGTTTTGTGTTTGTATTTGTGTTTGTGTTTGTTTGTGTGTTTGTGTTTGTGTTTGTGTTTGTGTTTTGTGTTTTGTGTTTGTGTTTGTTTGTGTGTTTGTG